>LPNX010880091.1:663643-682731 GCA_001517045.1 Pseudotsuga menziesii | reverse complement strand
ATGCCACCAATCTGGAAGGTCTTCTACACAAACCGCTATGAGTACATGTCCTACTATGTGAATAGAGGTGTCAAGGTCGAACATAGTAGTCCATCATTTGATTATCAGTCATTGATGTATACCGTTAACAGACGTGAGATCACCCACCGATAATGAAAATGGGAATCAAGGTACTAGAGTGCAAACTAACAAGTGTGAATAAATGTGTTGAGGTTGAACACTTGAGAGTATCCATCGATCAGGGGACATTGATGTATTCCCAAAGACTGTCGATGGCGAGAGAACCTGCCACTGATGATTGCAAGTCTCAAGGCACTCAAAATGACTCTCGATTCCAATCCCAGAATAAATGATCTGAAGTCAATGGGATGAAATCCACTGGAAGGAGGGCATTAAGGCATCCCCCATCATCCAACATGAGGTACTCAGCAAAGCTATATAATGTGGAAGGACTCGATCATAATGTGCACGAACCAGTATCTGTACCGGGAATGGCCGACATGCAAAGTCACGATAATTGAGGAATGGCCGACTCAGGCTTCAAATTCCTTCGAACAAGAGCATAGCAAAAAATGGTGACTGAATAAAGGCAGCATAGACTCGATATAGAAACTGGGACATCTCTACGACACAGGAGGCATCGACAGAGGCTCCATGGGGACTGGAAGCTTAAACAGTCAGTGGAAATAAACTCAAATAAATGAGTACAGCTCCTAAAGTCAAACTATAAACCCAACCAATGAATGTGATATACAGTGCTCTGTTCGAAGGTGACACAACTCGGCAGCTGCCAAAGATAACATCTTTCCTTGTTCAGCTTTTTGGTTTTTTAATTTTTTTTTGGACTTTTTCAAATATTTAAAAAGCTTGAAAAAGAATAAAATTGTTTTATAGTTACAGAATAGGAGGAGACGAGTGTCATAAGGGAAAACAAACTAGTTCCAATCAGTGGAACATACCTATGCTCAATGCAAGGATACATGTGTAGGATATTGACACTCGGGGAAAAATCCCCTCCCGGTAAAAAAGGAATCAAGCTACAAAGGATATATAAAATGGCTCTGCATGGCTAGAGATGAGACAATCTCGGGCTATATGGCTGAAGCGCAATGTCAGGGAAGCCGGCATAAAGCTCAATAAGGCAGGAAAAGCTCATGATAATGCAATCACAACTTGACATAAGGGAGTCCTGAGGGAAATAGGCCAGCAAAAGATCAAGAGGAGTATGAGGCTCTTGCAAAATTTCATGGCAGTATTATAAAACAGACTCCCACACCCTAAAGGACAAAATGTCAGCATGGGCACCAAATGCAAATAAGGTGCTAACTAGGGTACCCATGTAAGGTCAAGCTCTACCACTCATATCATGCCACTTCTAAAACATCAAGAAGGTTCTGTGACATAATAGAGTGGGTTCATACCTACGATTATGATGAAATGGTTATAAGGTCATGCAAAATGCAAATGGTGATAAAACCTAACCTATATGTCAGTTTAGACATGATACCTAAGATCGGTACGAACGCGTCAATCCAACGGCTGAAACGGCACTGAAAAAGGTCCCCTACATCATGAGTTAGGTCAAAAACGGTCCAAAATTATTAGAAATTGTCGAAACTATAGGAGATCCAGCCGACGGAATCCACTATTGTTTCTTCCAGGTATTTTCCCATGCTCTTCTCTTTCATTTTGATGTAATTTTTATCAAATTCCATGGTCATTTGAGGTTTCTAGGGCAAACTAAAAAGGGCAATGCGGGCCATGCGAAAATCGAGGGTTTTTCCGCATATAGGGCTGGATATACGTGGAAAATGCCCCCATAGTCACGTACATACGCAGCTGTTTGGAAAACAGTCGCGTATGAGGCCGCGCATAAGGTTTTTCAAGTAATCTAATGGGAAAACTTGCAATTTTTTGTGCAGTATGGTCCTAGAATAAAGAGAGCGTGAACATGGTGAGGTAGAGGAGGCAGTAAGGGCCCATCTAATGGCTCAACAAGCTCTATGTGCATGTGGACTCTATAAGTTTTGGTGTCTTGGTGGCTTGAGGGCCAAACCAATACTATTGCAAATGCTGGTGGATTACTAGGATCCAGACTCCGATTCCTTCCAGATAGGTGGGATGTCCCTCACTATATAGGTGGAGGACATATACTTCATTACTGGGCTTTCCCGACAGGGGGAAATAGTGAACCTTCATTCTCATGGTGGGCCAGGAGGTGGCCTAACTATCGATGAGTACATTGCGGTGTATTGCTATGAAGACATAGAGAAGGTGGGGAGTCAGGTCCCTACCAACGCTATACAGGTGCTGGGCCTAAAGGCCATATTATTGACATTGGGCATGATAGCAGGCTTGGAATCACTCCACCAGGCCTCGTGGCCTCTGATGTTCTATGCAATGGAGTGCATGAGACCCACGATTTATGACTGGAGCACTACACTACTGAGCAACATGAAACATCAGCTTAGTGAGTGTAAGGCGGGCAGAGTGCGGAAATTTAGGTTCAGCAGTATATTGAGCACATTTTTCTTCGAGCATGTTCCAGGATTGAGCCCGAAAGTTGATGTTCCTCTTCACGAGGTTCGAGATCCGGCCCAATGGCATTGGGCAGATGCGATGCGCAGACTGGGGGGAGGTAGGGTGGCCAACCCCTATCCAGCTGATTTCTTTCCATGGTGGTGACGACAGATAGTTGCCATCGATGACTACCCCTATGCAGGGATAGATTTCTGGGGGGGGGGCGGACATGCCACTACCACCAGGATCGGCATATGGCGATATAGGTAACGAATCTCAACCCTTTCTTTTTTTATTTTTGAGTTATTTAATTTTTTGTGTTTTCTAATTATATGAATCAAAAGACATATTTTTGCGTGACAATAAATAGTGACATCTACCATTTGTATGCAGATGTGGGACCATGGCGGTCGAAAGGCTTCCCTCGTCACAGACGGAGGGGAAGAGGTGATGATATCATGGGTGTGGATGTGAAGCGAATGCTCCAGAGCATTCATACCAATTTTGTGAGGCTGACACATAGGGTTCCCATGGCACAAGTCAAGGACTTGCCTAAGGCTATGCAGCGCCAGGTGGAGGGTGTACCATGAGCATGGGTGCGATCATTCCAATGGCTAGCTAGAGCCATAGTGACCTTCCATGATCACAACGCCCCTCCTCCTCCACAGGATTAGATACTTGGGATTCTATACATTTTGTACTACCGTGTATTATATGTTGGTGGCTTGAGAGCCCCATTTTTGTATCATGACACTATGTATTACCACATTTTGGATGTTATATAAAAAAAATTATGGTGATCGATTTATTTATTTACATGTGTAAAAATTGTTTTTGTGATGAAACAAATGCCAATCTCACACGTAGTTAGCATATGAGTCAGCAACTTGATTATTAATTCTTGGAATGTGTATGTATGTTATATTGTCAAATTGTCTTTCTAATAATCTCACATGTAAGAATATTCTTAATAACATCGGATCTCTAACATGGTACAAACCATTAATCTATGACACTACTAACTCTTAATCAAGACGTACCTCAAGAGAGAGAACGCCATGTGAAATGGCATCCCGTAGAAGCTCAATAACGGCACTATATTCAGCAACATTGTTGGAAGATGGCCGCAAACATACGCCTCCTAAAGACAGTACTTGACCCATAGGAGTATAAATCACCCAAGCAGCAGAGGCTGAGTGTTGAGTGTGACAGCTCGCACCATCTGCAAATCCTATGTAGGTGGAATATTCCATTGACATCTACCAAAAGAAATGAAAACTAATCACAAACCCAATCACTATAAGAAAAATACCTAACTATGCAACTGTACAATAATATACAATAACCAGCCTTGCCTGAGAATCATGCATAGTACTTCATGAGATAGAGCCCATTTATAGGCTCCGCCTAGGTCGTTCCTTCATAATCCACTAACTCATAAGCACCCTTCTCTAACACACGTTTGACCACGTAAGGACCATGCCACATGGGATTAAACTTTACTTCCCCCAAGGGTTATTTTGGTTGATCCCACAAAAGGACCTAGTCTCCCTCACTAAACCTCCTTGGACGGAGAGACTTATCGTATTGGATATTTACGCAACGTTTATTTACTTCTAGAGCCACCAAGGTATCTCGACACTGCTCATCAAGTTTCTCAAGGTGGACCAAACGCTCCTCCAATGGTGAAGTGTCTGGTAAGAGTTCTACGGCTAGCTTCAAAGAAGGAATCTCGCATTCAACCAGCAATATCGACTCCACTCCATGTACAAGTTGATATGGAAAAAAACCCATGGCAGTCTTAACAGCGGTTCTATATGCCCACAAAGCAGGATATAACATGATGTGACAATTATTCTTGCTCTGTGCGATGGTTCGTTGGAGAATGGATTTGAGTGATTTATTCACTGCTTCTACCTGTCCATTCAATAAATGGTGTGGGGAAATTGTCCTTGGGACAGGCACGATTCAAATCACGAAAATCAGTACATATGTGGATCACTCCCTGCTTCTTATCCACCAGAACGGGGTTTGAAACCCACTCCGTCAAGGGAAAGGGATAGATAAAACCGGCTTTCAACAATTTTTCTATCTCTGCCTTAATCATGGGTCCTTTCCTAGGATTCACCACACGCAAGCGTTGTCGAACAGGATTAGCATTAGTATAAGTCTTAATCTCGTGTTCGACAATACAAGGGTCGATACCTAGCATTTCTTTGTAAGACCAAGCAAAGATATCACGGAATTCTTTAAATAGCTCGGTGTATTCTTGAATCTTAGCATGGGAACATTCTGCCCCAATATAGACATTCTCTATCCTGCTAGGATCGCAAGAGATATTGATAGGAATCGTTGAAGATATGTTTGCCATGTTTCCATCGGCCATCGAACCAGGAGAGCTTAATGGAACCATAGGACTACCAACTCTCTCACTAATAACCACCCTAAAGTCCTCACACTCCAAGCGATCAAGCTTAGGAAGAAAGTAAGATCTATGATGGAGTTCTTCCCATGGTGGCCCAACTCCCGACATAGCCTCAATAATCGCTTCATCTGAAGGGAAAATTGTATCAAGGCAGTAGTGCGCATGAGAAGACTGCACTTCCCATGCCAACAGCACATAAGGGTCCTCCTCCTCTGTCCATGAAGAGGAAGGACTAGGCTCTGCAACAGACTTAAGATTAGCTTGATAAGCTATCATAGTTGCAGGCAATGGCACGTTCGTCGCGATGGGCTCACTCGGAGTACTCAGTGTAGGAAGAACCCAAGGATCTTCCATGTGACTCGTGCGAAAAGACACTGATCTCATAGATGTCGAAGCCTCACCAGAACTAGACCCTATCATAAGGATCAGTGCAGGACAATTAAAGCTTCCCATGAGGAATGGATACATTCCTACACCCACACTCCCAGTTGTCGGCTGAGAGTGTTCAACGATCGGGATCAAAGCTCCCAAATATGTGGTAATAGACGGATTATTGAAATCCGTTTGATCAATCATGACTATCTTCCAGTTAAATGGAAAGCATACAGCGTGAAATAGGGAAGAAGCAATGGCTTGCATACTATACATCCAATTCCTACCCAGCAAGAGATTGTATTCAAGGGGTGCATCAACCACCTCAACCTCTATCGTAATGGTCTTCCCTCACAAATGGACTTTAAGGGAAGGAAGGATGCCATGCATCCTAAACGATCTCCCATCGAACTCAATTAACATGGTCATTGATTTAGACAGCTCAGGGGAACCTAAACCCTTCCAACACGATAAAGACATCACAGAAGCGGCAGCGCCTTTGTCAATCACAGTGCGCTTGACGGTCATATTAAGACATTCTACGTGAATCAAAAGAGACACATAGTAAGGCAAGCGAGGCTGAAGTCCTACGGTTTCAAATTTAATCACGGAGGAAGAATCATCATCATTCACACCAAGGCAAGAAAGAAAAGCCTTCCTTTGCGAAGGACAACTCTAAAGCACTTCCAATGCAGACATCGCACAAGGAGTGTGGCCCAAATCCTCGACAACTGAATAGTTCTGGGCGGCTCGGGCATTAATATTGTGCCCTGAACGCTTAAGGACTCCCTTAGGAATGCGAGGTGTAGCTTCAGGTTTATCCACAGGTTTATCAATACGCAAAGGAGACCCTGGTGGATCAGGTTCCTTTCCTAGGCTGGGTTGTGACGAACCATAGTCTTTCGCATGGGTCACAACTTTCACAGCACGTACCATGTTAATGCAACCACGACCACTACCCTCCGGTGGATCTTGATCACCACCAGATTGATCATGGGTCCTTGAGTTCATATTTTGGTTGTGACGTAAAGGGTTAGTTAGCACAGCTAGGCCCTGTGCCAAGAATCTCGAGGCTTCATCGATACGAGGGAACAAGTAAGTGAGGTGATCGTCCTTACATAACTTGCAAGGAAATTTAACCTTACGTTTAGCTTGCTTATCCCCCCAGCATTACGGGCATTCTTGTCATTATTATTAGCATTCTCATTCTTATTCCCACCCTTACAATTATTCTTACCCTTCTTTCTATTCCGTTCAGGCTGTTGGTTACCCTTCTGGTCCAACGATTGCACCGAAAGTACACGTTTGGGCAGGTTGAGACGAAGTCGTAGCTTGTCCCGAAGTAGATTGGTTGATTGACAATTAACTAACTTGTTTTGCAACAGAATACATAGGTTTAGCACTTGCACAACAAAAAATGCCATCTGCATGTGGTCGAGGTTTGACTTTGGGGTTGAAACTAGAACGTGGAGCGTTGGGAATAATCTCATATAACAAACCGGACTGAGCATAAATCAAGTCTAGTTCCTGCGCTCTAAAAATTGCTTGTTCCTCATTCTGCACTCCGGATGTAGAAACATCCTTCGCTGTATATGGCAATAACGACTTAAGGAACCATTCGAGGAGGAATTCTGGCGGTATAAAGGCTTTAATTAACCTCTTTCGTCTACACCACTCTTGAATATGATCTGAGATATATGTGGATTTATCCTGCTGAAATGTCAACAAGAGTTCAGTACCAATGTCATAACGCACTGGTAGCTGGAAGTGGTTAAGAAAATTCATCGCTAGGTCATCGAACAAAGTGAATGCCCCCCTAGGTAGCTCTATATACCATTTCACGGCAGGCCCTGTAAGGGTTCATTGAAACAGCCTTAAACGAATGGAGTCCTAGTGTAAGGAATTCAAAGAGCACCATAGGTGAAAGGTAGTAACATGTTCACTCGGATCCTCTCCCGGTTTTCCTTTGAACTTAGGTATGTCCGAGGGAAGCTTAGTAGGGACAGCCGGCCAATCCGGGTCATGAGCTATAGGATCGTTCGTCAATTTCGACAAGTCAGGAAGATTTAGCGTCGCGAGGAAAGGGAGCCTAGGATGATGAGGTCGATGGACCGCTCCCTGGTAGTTCTGAATCACATAGGTCTGATTACCACCATGGCCTTGGCCATAGTGCCCTCCTCCCGTTTGACCCATATAGGGTGGCATGGAAGCACCATAGTGTGGTGGACCTTGACTATTAGGAGCTACAAAGCCATAATTTGGA
This sequence comes from Pseudotsuga menziesii, assembly GCA_001517045.1. Classification (NCBI taxonomy): domain Eukaryota; kingdom Viridiplantae; phylum Streptophyta; class Pinopsida; order Pinales; family Pinaceae; genus Pseudotsuga; species Pseudotsuga menziesii. Next base: position 675,151 of record LPNX010880091.1, on the reverse strand, counting down.
GAGTAAGCAGGTTGTTGATATCCACCCCCATAAGGTGAAGAACCATGTCCATACTGTGTCCCATAATAGGGTCCATAAGTCATCGCATGAGATGTCCCATGAGACACTCCATAAGTAGGAACATATGCTCCAGAAGTAGGAATATACATCCCGAAAGTAGGAATGTGACCTCTAGAAGTATGAACATGACCTCCCGAAACAACGGGCGGTGCATGAAGCTGAGACACAACCGGTCTAGTAACCGCAGTATGGACATAACTTGTAGCAACGTTTCGGCCCGAAGGACCACGTGAATAAGGTGGAGGGTGAACATTTGAAGAACTAGGGACAGAGGACGAAGGGATCTGTGTAATTAAGTACGTACTATTCCCTATAGTCACTCATCTCGAATCTGGTATCCTAATAGGATCACTAACCCTAGACCTAGGAGTAATGTGTGATGTAACTTCCACCACCGGGACGGAAGGTGCAATGTGACTAGTGCTCCCAAACCTCTCCACATGGTAAGGAATGAGAGTTCCCCCAAGCATAGTGTTAGGCTTGAACTCGGATTCAACATGAAATACCAAATCATGTGTAGAAAAACTAGACATACCATAACTACCATAACTAGGGCTCGCGGGTTCAAAATGAGTCTCGTCATCCTCCGGCATTCCATATCAGTGATGCATCAATGGGGAATCAACCCTAGAGTGAATAGGTCTATCATGAAAGGTTCCTATCTCAGAAATCACAGGACCTAACTCAGTCAAGTCGAGTGAAGGATCATAGGTAGGAGTAAACTCCCCATCTTCCACATGAATGGGAGAAGGTGGTTCAGGAATACCTTCTATATGGTCTCCCATGATGTGTGAATCAATGTGCGAAGAAGTCTGCCTGGACTGTCTATTTCTCGTTCCCAAAGGAGGAGGAGATGTAGAAGGCGAAAGTCCTGCTAAACGACGAGAATGGCGAGGAGCCGCACCCGAATCCACAATGACTCAAAAAATATAAAAAAATCTCTACCTACACAAACCCTAGGCAAGATATCGTGCACAGAGCAATCACCAATAAAATCTAAAGCCAAATGCAAGAAATCAAAGGTAAAATAAGTGATATCCTGAATGAAGCAGGTATGCCTCGCCTAGGAGAGGCTTGAGACTCCCATACACAACAAGCAGAGGTACGTAACAAATTATTGTGGCCCTCAGCTTCAACGCGTAAAGTGACTGTGCTGTCCGACCCCAACCTGGCCAGGACACTCACAGAATAACCCCTACAAAGTACCCCCTCGATATCCTAGGTAAGGCCACTAAGGTCACCTCAATATAATCAATGCTCAGGCGGACAGTCGCAGGCGGGATTGACAGTATGGGCAAGGTAGCAAAGCCTGAAACTCTCGAAAGAGCCCCCAGATACGAATACAATCCTGGAAATATCTCTGGTGCTACTCAATTATGACTAGGGGTCATCCCAATCAATAACCGCTCACACTGCCTCGTGCTTAACTCCCTTTTGAGAGAAGGATCCTGAGAAACACTGGTTATACCAAGGATTTCACACACTCACCTGGACAGACACATACATGTTGTTGTTTAGTGGCCTTGGAGAATTTACTCACAATGAACTATTCCAAGACCCTAAAACCTAATCTTGTTGGTGCACCCTATAAAAGAAAAAAGTGTAGTTCATTTTAATTAAGCATTGATTTTAATTGGCTTTATTACTAAAAAGAGGGATATGGCCGCGCAACTAATGGTGTTATAACACAACATGAAGTAAAATGCACACCTAACAATCAATGCAAATGCATTGTGTCCATAAAAACAGGGTATGCTACTATGTGAAATGCACAATTTTTCTTCAAATGATGAATGCAAGCTTTCCTATATGAAATCCTGACTAATACTGCAAAGCAAATCTAGTGCAAGTACTATGCAAAATGAAAAATGCAATGCATGATGATAAGCAAATTTTTTGGATTTTTTGAAATAAAATGAGATACAAAAAGTAAAAGAATGATTCTACAACCCCGAGACTCTGCAAGCACACTCAAGCAAAGCACTAAGGTAAAATAAATCTAATGCACTAATCCCAAACAAAAAATCAAAATTGCCATGACAAGAACCTTCTTTAAAAAAAAAAAATTACCCTAAAAAAAAGTCTCTGGTCAGAAACAGAGGTGTATACAGACTCAGGCAGTATCAAAGGAGACTCAGTAATCATCACAACTCACCCAGCAACCATTTAACTTCCACTAAAAGGAAAAACTAAGGGCATACGCAACTGTTCGCAGTAAACCCGCGTGTATACGCGACTGTGAGTTCAAAACTCGCGTACAGGAAGAAAGGTGCATAAAAATCAAGGCAAACAAACAAGCTGAAACAAACTTCACACCAATCAGAAACTATCAGGAAAACACGCCCCCAGACCCGACACAAAAACAAGAGAGAAAGAGAAATTCAAAGTCATTGAATGCCGATAGAAAACCCCCAAAGTACAACTACTAGGAACTCCCCAATGGAGTCACCAATTCTGTTACAGAGAGAAATTCCTATGGCTTGGGGTACCACAACAAACAGCTTAACTCCAGAAATCAATCCTTTCCAATGTGCAATAGAAATTAAATATCTAACACTAAAGGATCAGACCTCGTACCTTATTCCGGACGGTTGAAGTAGATCCCCGTTGAGCTTTCCAACTTCAGCTTGAATTGATAGATTACTTCCTCAACAACAAGTAAACAATACAAGCATACTATATATACTGGTGTTAGATCTATTCTAGCATATATAATCAACAATGTATAAGCATTTGAAAACATCCCATGAATAAAATATTCATTCAAACATACATTATTGGACAGGAAAAGATATTTCTATTAATATAAAATCAGATATTACAATGGATACAACCTCTGTCGACACGTCTGCGAATCGGAGAAACTGAATCCCCCACTTGGGCCTCCACCACTTCAATCCTCCATCTCTCGATAGCAAGCTCACAAGAAAAAGGCAAGCTTGGGAAGAACACCAAAGTGCTCCAAGGGACAAAGGGATGCAAACTCAAGCATAAGTTCCGGCAACAATGGACTATAGTTTCTTTGCTCTCAATTCTCTCATATGCCTTCAATGTACCATAGAGTTCCTTATATAGATTTTCAAAGGGGTAATGAAAGGTCGAATCCGAGCGATCTTAAGGCATATGGAAGGCTAGGAGTCAACTGAGTCAAATCCATGTCAAGGAAAACTCCAAAAGGATTTGGATTTTGTACACATCCCGATGTACGCGGTTTCAGGGGTCAAACCCGCATATATATGCGATTAGGGGTTTAAAAGTCACGTATATGAATTTGCACATGTTTTTAGGGATGGTCAAGGAAACATCAAAGGAAAAAAAATGGTCCAAGGGGTCTAATGAGTCTACAACGAAACAGGGGAAGGCCATACAAAGTGTGATTCACCTGGAGTGGTAAAATCAGCTATAACAGTCATGGCCTCATTTTTGTTGATGTTCTGCTTTGGATGTTTCACCCTTCTCAATATGACATCGCAGTTTTGTCTTACCACATTGGCCTCATTTTCTGGCAACGTTGTGACTGCATCCTCTACTGTGCAGATGAGTTCTTCTATTGGAATATTCTTGGGCGCTACAACAAAGTTAAGACCCTTTTCTAGGATTCTGCGTTCATTATCATTCAGCTCGATGTTCGATAAGTTCACCATGCTTTTCTTTGGATCCTGATTACCCTTCATTTGCACTTGTTTCTATGTTAGGTCGGTATACTTCTTGTCATGTTTTGACTTCATCTCTTCGCAGATCTTAATCATTTTTTATGATAGGCATGTCGTTAACCTCATCCACAGGTCATGGTGAATGGTTCCAGTGAGGTTTAAATGGAGTTTGACGCATTCTCTTGACAGGATATAGAGCTGCTTTCTTATCTTCCTGATTTCTTTTCTAATCAAGTCCAAGCTAGCGCGTGAGGAAATATCAGCGTGTTTATTTTTGAGATTGTGTTTTATTTGAGCGAATGTTGGTATGATTCCACTTGTTCTACATCTTTTTAGGAACAACAGCCTCTCAATTCCACGAGACAACGTGATGCATTTCCTTTCTAGGAGTCTGGTCTCTTGCAGCGAGTCCCCTCCAAGTAGGGAGCATATGCTTTCATTTAGGTTTACATAGGGATAATTTATTTCAAAGAGGAAACCTGTGTTGTCTGTATTGTTGATCTTGACGTACGTTTCAGACTCCGTAGCTGAGTCCATCTTCAGGAGAAAGGATATACCACTGGTTTTTCCCCTTTTCCTCACTTAGCATTTATTTGATCATTTTAAAGTTACTTTTTGTATAGGGTGACTTATGGCCTTTATTGTCGGGGCCCTAACATTATTTTTTTACTCCTCCACATGAGTATAGCTTAAGGGGGGTGTTGGAGTCATTATCCAACCCACACATCTTTCTTTGGTCAATTTGTCCTAATTATCCACTTATCCTAAATTATTGACTCAACTTACTGACATTAGCATCAGCACACCAGCACACTCCTTGGACCTTGACATAAACATCAACACCAGCACACTCCTTCAATCAAGGAGGCCAACTAAGCCTTCTCCTTCAATCAGGGAGGCTACCTAGGTTTCCTCCTTCAATCAAGGAGCAAATCTGGGTTGATTTGCTTGTCATAAGTGCACCAATTAGTTAAATGGATGTTGTTTCACCTAACAATCAGTTAAGTTGAGTTGGAAAGGCGCCTTCCTCATCTATTTTCCTATTTTAGGCTAACTTGAGCTAACTAGAGTAATTTAAGGTACCTCCAACAACTTCTGGTGACTCAGTTGAGTTCAATTCACTTCATCGGAGCTGACTTGAGTTAGATATGAATCCCCACCTACTGATTGACATGCAGTTGAGTTCTATTTAGTTAGACTCGGTCATTACTGCCTCCGATTCAGTTAGGGCTCAGTTAGAGTCTATTATGGTTGTGATTAGTGGTTAACTGATGTGTTTAGTGTGGCTAACTGACTACTAAGCCACTCTCATGTTTGCAATTCGAATGACCTCCTTGGGATTCGAATTGCCTTACTATTCATGCAAGTGTATCACATTGTATCTCTACTTTTGATTATTGAATACACTCTTACAGCTGCAACTCCTAATTGCAGTGTGTTTCATGTCAAATTTCTTGTACAATTGATTCTAAATCTTCTGTGAGTTATTCTTTGATCTCAGATTACTGTGAGTCAATTTTCACAATAGACGCTATCGAGAAGCAACTATGGGAAGAGGTGTAGAGAGTCCCCATTAAAGACATTCAGACGGAAGTAGAAGAGTGGGTTGTGGACCCTAAAAGCACGGAAGGAAGGGCCTCCGCATATTATAGAATGATCACTGTTTATTGGGTAATGAAGAACCTAATGGTCCATGTACCCATGAGTGGAGCTGCTAAGAGTCAAGGGGGACGAGGAACTAGTTCGATCTTGGAGGGACCATAATATGGACAGTTGTCTGATGCACCGCAAAATAGATAAGATTGCGTCCAAGCTGGGCATTTCTTTCTATTCCCCCAATATGCAAAGTGCGGAGACGGGTGGCACCAACAAAAGGAAGACTCAGAGTGGAGACCTGAAGCAGGGGGGGGCAAGAAGATGAAGCTGAGAACCTCAGATGGCACAAGTGTGGAGGACCGTTACCAAAACCCAGTTTGATTTTCAGTCGCTAGTGTCTTTGCATGATTAAGTTCCAGTTTCTTTTATATAGCGGCGAAGTAGCAATAGTAATACTCTATAGTAGTAATTGGAAAGGGCTGTATTTTTTTGAAAGCCCTTCCAAAACAGACTTGTATAATTTTGTATATATGTATTACAAAAACTGCTTGATAATTCTGAGATTCTAAAACTCTGAAAAAATGCTATATATTGGATTGTTTAAGAAGTAATATAATCCTTTTATTTAAAATAAAATAAAATAAATCAATCCATATTTAAAATAAATTATATTGATAAATAATGAAGTACAGAGTATGTTCTATTCTATTCCAATCTTTTAATATTTTTTGAAACATGTGAAATAACGATACTCTCTGAAATGTAAATGCATTCATATGGTAACAATAACGTGGCTTCTTTTCAAGGATTTAATATGAAAATAGGATGGTGTTTTTTAAAATTACAATGAAAGTAGAGTACATTAGAATTTGCTTTAATAGTGGAATTTCCTTTCTTTTTTTTCAACTGAAAATTGCCTCTGCATCGCAGATGCAGATTTGACCCATTCACAGGAGTGGAATTCCCTTTCACGTAGCTTCTTTTCAAGGATTTAATATGAAAATAGGATGATGTTTTTTAAAATTATAATGAAAGTAGAGTACAGTAGATTTTGCTTTATTAGTGGAATTCCCTTTCACGTATTGGAATTTAAAGTATCTTTATCCATATTTATATTTTTTTATTTCCCTTTCTTATCGATACTGCATTAGTAAATGGCATTGTAAGAAATTGTGGAACGTGGTAAAAGTACCAAGTGGGAATATTATAAGATAGGGATTTGATCATGTAGAGAAAGGGTGGCATGAGACCCCCATTATTTATTTTCACGAATGACAACACATTCAACATTATGTTTTTCGTTTTGTAATTACAAAATTGGGTCAAATCATAAACGCACATAATTTCACTAAAAAAAACATAATCATACTTTAAATCTCTAGATCTTTCGTCACAACCCCACCCCGATGCCCACCACTTGTTTAAAAGATTTAATGTACGGAACTTCGAAGATACGATATCTTAAGATCTCTAAAATATTCATAACGTTTATTATTTATCTATTGAATGAAAAATAACATCTCTATATTTTAAATTATAAAAAAAAAAATGAATCTTACATTTATTATCAAACATTTTGTTTCTAATGACTAACTCATCGACAATAGTATGTGAAAGATTATCATGTTTTCTAGCTTGGTTGGTGGGACATAAGTTAACTATTATATATTATCAGCATAGATCCAAATCCTAGGCTCTATCAAGCATTGAGAGGGATCAAATCTTTGGAGGTGCAAACCTCTTTTTAATTATTGCACTCAACTATCAGCTTTGGTGTGATTCAAATCAAAATAAACATTTTTTTATTTAAAGTCGACATATAATATTTTTATTATTAATATTACAACATCTCCCCTATACATGGTTTTAAAACCATGTGCAAGGCCCTCCTAAAACCATGGGTTATTTAGGAGGCCTTGCACATGGTCTTCAAACCACTTGCAACAACCTCTTAAACCATGTACAATAAAACCATGGGTTGTTTAGTAGGCCTTGCACATGGTTTTAAAACCATTTGCAAGGCCCTCCTAAACCATGTACAATAAAACCATGGGTTGTTCAGGAGGCCTTGCACATGGTTTTAAAACCATGTGCATGACCAACATTTATTTGCGGATAATTCAATTTATTTATTTATTTTTGTTAAGTAGGAACATTACAACATCTCCCCCATATTGTGTTGTTTTTTTTAACAGACATTTTTTTTTGTCAATAATTAAAAAAAATTATTTTTTATTGTTTTGTTAGGTAGGAACATTACAACATCTCCCCCATATTATGTTGTTTTTGTGGCCGACATTTATTTTGGAGGATAATTAAAAAAAAAAATTATGGCCGACATTTACAAGAGGAACGTTACATGAGGAACTTCCCCGTACTGTGTTGTAGAGCGCCTCTCGGCGCAACAAAACCGGGTTTTAAAAATAAGGAAAAAATCTTCAAAATTATATTAAACCAGCCTAGATCCAAATCCTAGGATCTATCAAGCTCCGAGAGGGATCAAATATCCTGAGATGAAAACCTCCTTGAGTACAATACCTGAGAAGAGGTTTGCATCTCGGGAGATTTGATCCCTCTCGACACTTGATAAAGCCTAGGATTTGGATCTAGGTTGGTTTCAATTGTGGGCAGTGATACAAAACTGGAGTTTGATCAACATTGTAATGAATAGGTTAAGTTGAAAACACAGATAGACTTATGTCGAGGATTATGTCAATGTAAGTAATAAATATTAAGGATTGAATAAATTGTTAAACTGAAAAATAAAGACAATAATTTTGTAAAGATTAAATAAATGAAAATATGGTTTAGATTTACACTCAGTATAGGGTTTTCCATTTTACCCCAAACAATCACTCTTCTTTTGTTTTGCTTAGAAGAGGCACATTCTACATTACTATACATTTTTTCAACTTTTCCACTAAAAAATATTTACATTTAGAAATTTGATCTATTTCGACAATTGGTAGATTTTTTTTTTAAGATAGATCTATGCTAGTAAAACACATATGTAAATTCTGAACTTGGGATTTCGTTGCCGGCTACAATTTCCGAAACTAAGGAAATTATAATATGCTTTCCAGCTTTAAAGTACAACAATTATAATATAATTACACTTCCCATTTGAATTTAAAAAATTGTCATTGGCATTTGGATATGTATAACATTGGTTTTGCTTACATCTCTTCATGCAAACGCTGCTTCTCGAGTATTATATTCCTATCAACAACTATCTCATGAGAGGAGAAGCTAATTCAACTCAACTCCAACTCTCACATGGTGCTTGTGAGAGTTGTCCAGTTCTTTAGCTGGTTGGAATTGACGTTAGATTCGTTATCTTTGCATTCATAACAGTGCTCCCCTTGCTCAGCATGTAGCAAATTCATTTTAGAGGAAATTTAGCAGCGTTCTTCAATGCCTAGCTGAGTTTCAACATGGTGGCAGAGATTAAGATGCTCTTCACCATTTTCACTTGATCCAAACATGGTTAGAAATTTGTTCATCCAACGACAGAGACTTGTATAAAACTACTCTGTAATTCTAATCCCCGCACAAAGATGAAGCTAATCGCCTTCCTCTTCTAGGTTATAAAGAGTATTATGTAAATGAGAAAAGACAACATATGGGACTTGGGGAATTTACAAAGGTCTCCAGATCATTATCAAATTTGAATGGGCACTCCCAATATTATGTTTAATGGACGCTCTTAAAGTTACATGAAAAGTAAGAGTAATTATTCTTGGGAATCGAAAAAGCCAAATTTGAATGGAAACTTCAATTTTTTTTAATGAAAAAATTGATGGACAATTAAAATTAAGTTAAAAAAGAATATATACACCTAAACTTTTTAAGTAAAATTATAATTAAGTTGAAAATTATATGAGATAATAAGGAAGCGTTGAAAAATGTAATTGTCTTTCAACGCATATATATATTTCCAAAATTAGAAGTGAACTACCTATAAAGTAAATAAGGTTGTAATCCTTATTCATACGAATAAATTTTAATAAACTTTGAAAGTACAACTGTAATCTTTTTAGAATTTTTGAAGTATAATAATGAATTCGGAATTTGAGCATATCTTAATTTTGTTTCATTGTGATTCACGGATGGATGGTATAATGCTCATGAAAAAACAATCTTGGGAAATGAAGGTATTGATTAGTGTTTGAAATAATATATTTTTTGAAATTTTATAATTTTTTTAGGAGTAGTTTATTTTTTATTTTCTTTATTTTTAATGGAAATTTGTTAAAAAAATTTAACAAATCTCCTCGAGTGCAATTTACCATGGGTTGTTTAAGAAGCCTTGCATGGTTTTTTAGGAGGCCTTGCACATGGTTTTAAAACCATGTGCAAGGCCAACATATTTTTGCAGATAATTACATGGCATCAAATTTTTCATTGATATTACATGTGTCGAGGGAATATATCCATGTAAGCTTACTATCTTCAGTTTATGTACTGGAATAATACATGTTAAATACCTCGACACAATTAGTAATCTCTGAAGTAGATAACATGATAATCAATTAAAATAATAAGCTACTGTCATTAGAAGGATCAAATCCACTCAGGAATTAGAGAGATCTGCCTACCAATCAATCTCAAGAGTGAAATGTGTAATTAATTTTTGGGTCAGCAAACACTCTTTAACAACTATATCCACCTTTGTTCCCCTTTATATCAAATATAAAAGTGCAATCCTTCCACACAATCCTTTTAAGTCATACATATATATATAAGTTCAGACTTTACGACATCAACAAAATATTTATAATATAATCTTCTCAATATAAACAATGCCTAAATTATGCGCTTGATATACAACTTATAATTTGAAATTATTTTCATTATGAAAAAATTACATAATTAGTAATCCCCACAAAAAAAAACTAAATACTAAATAATTTTTCTATTCCTCAATACTTACCAAAAAAAAAAAAAAAACATATATAACTTGAAATTTTCCATTATATATAATATGCGAATGCATTTAGTTCCAAAAAGACCCATTTGTTGTTTACAAAACAAAGCACGACCTGACTAATCACAAACCATCTTTCCTATGATACAAAGAGGTAAATCTAAAATTTCGAACAAACATTTGACTTGCAATGACGTATGAGGGTGACCTACAGCTAAGAGGAGTCACGACTACCACTTCTCTTCCTATCGATTCGTTCGTAGGAAGAATTTGACGTAATATTTTTAAAGAGTGAAGTATACGTGATCCTACACTCCTGCATTCCATTCTAGAAAGATTTCTCCACTTGTTTTTGGGTTATAAATTGGCATCGATAGTGCATGCACCTAACTCTCCTCTAGATCCAACAAATAATTTAGATGGCAATTTAATAATCATTCATGAACATTAAACTTCCTCAATTTGGATTCAATTTAAAATTAAAATATATCATGAAACGAAAGTAATATGTTTTTATGAACATTTATTTTTGGTTTGTAATTTTACTAAATTCGATTTCAATTTTGTAATACAGTTTTCACAACAATATTTTGACATTGGTTATGATTTTTATGAAATGATTACTGGTTTTAAATCAGATAAAATTTTATTTATATTTATTACTACTACAGTCAACCAACCATAATTAAAGTGGAGTTTGAATGTTGATAGGCACAACCAACCATTTAGTTTTATAAATATAGTTGGATGGGTTTATTTTGGCGGATAATTACAAATTTTATTTATTATTTTTACTCAATGGCCGACAAAATATATTTATTACTTTTTACTTTTTAGAAGTAAAAAGTAACGTTACAACATATACATCATAATCAGCAAGTAAAAAGTAACGTTACAACATCTCTCTCATAATCGACAATATTATTTATAGTCGGCATTTAGAAGAGGAATGTTATATAACTTTACAGCATCTACATCATAATCGGCAAGTAAACACTAACGTTACAACGTCTCCCTCGTAATCCAAAATATTATTTATAGTTGACATTTACAAGAGGAACGTTACATAACATTACAACATCTCCCTCATAATCAGCAATATTATTTATAGTCGACATTTACAAGAGGAATGTTGCGTAACATTACAACATCTCCCCCATGCTGGGTTGTAGAGCGCCTCTCAGCGCAATACGAGTAGATTTTAAATTATATTAAATAAGAGTTTAGATTTTTTATAATTAATGTTGAAGTTTTGTGTTAAATTCAAATTTT
>LPNX010880091.1:649263-663539 GCA_001517045.1 Pseudotsuga menziesii | reverse complement strand
TATATATATATATATATATATATATATATATATATATATAGCAAATACTAATTGCAAAGCATACATTCCTACCAAGCTATACTTTTGTTAACTTTAGCTAACTAACTATGTCGTTGTCGGTGGCGTAGATTTCCTACCAAGCCGTACTTGATGTCACTATGCACACTGATCCTTCCCCTTCGCAGATAGAAGAGGAGGATTTCCTTGTGCTTCCTACTTAGGTGGTCTCTTCGTCATGTTCACATGACTACCTTGATGACACTTTCCCTTCAGATGAATCTATTATCGATGTCATGACCATTTCGGAACAACCCTAGAAGGAGATGCATCAACGATCTTACTTACTCTGTGAGCTCGAACAGATTGAGTGTGATGAGTTTCATACAACATTAAGCGAGAAATTTGGTCATCCCGTGGTCCCATTAGGTACTCATGGTATATACTCCGAAGGGAACATGGAAAACATATCACCAACTATTCCGCTCAACTTTTCTTGGACCACTGGTAAAATAGAGAACATTTATATTGATGATGATTGTTCACCTAAATAAATTCAAACATACAATGAGCTATTTAAGGAATTTTTTATGTATTCACTTATTCGTATGAATAAATGCCATGGATTGATCCCCATATTGTTGAACATGAAATAAAAACGTATCCAAATTCTAAACCCGTTCGACAGTGTTTATGTGCTATGAATCCCCATAAGGCACATACCATTAAGGCTGAGATATAGAAGTTTCTTAAGGATGGATTCATCTACCCAGTTCCCTTAATCAAATGGGTATCCAACCATGTTCCTATGGATAAGAAGTAGGGGACCATCTGTGTGTGTACCGATTTTAGAGATCTGAATGGGGACTATCCTAAACATAACTTCCCCACACCATTTATTGATGATATTTTGGATGAGAGTATGGGAAGTGAGATATTTTCATTTAGGGATGGTTTTTTGGGATATAATAATATCCAAATTAAACCCTAGGATCAACATAAGACCGCATTTATATTCCCTTGGGGTACTTTTGCATACTAAAAAATGCATTTCAGCCTAAAAAATGCCAAAGCCACTTTTCAACGGACGATGACATTTTCCTTTCACAGCCTTAAACATATTATTGAGCTATATCTAGATGACCTCATTGCTCACTCTCGTATGAGAGTGGATCATCTAGCACATCTTCGTTTGGTATTTGAAAGATGTCATTGTTATCAAATTTGTTTGAACCCTCAAAAGTGCATCTTTTGTGTTAGAATTGGTCGCTTATTGGGATTCATTGTAGCAAAAGAGGGTATTAGGGTTGATCCATTGTAGACTGAGGAAATACTTCTATTTCCTCCCCCGAGCATAATTAGACAACTTCAGATTCTCCAAGGAATAGCTAATTTCTTGCGTCGGTTTGTTTTGAATTATGCCAATTTGACCAAGGGTTTTATGTGCTTATTCAAAAATGATAATCCATTCCTATGGGTTGAGAAATCCCAGGAGTCCTTTGATGCTCTTAAGAAATACTTGGCATCATCCCCTATGCTTATTCCACCATACTATAGTAGAGATTTCTTAGTTTATCTGATCGTGTATTAGGATACAATTGGTATGGTTTTAGTTCAAGAGGATGACGAGCTCCATGAGCACGTGAATTATTATCTTAGCTGAAATATAATCGATATAAAACTTTGATATACTCATGTTGAGAAGTTGGTTTTAGCGACTATTCATGTAATTCAATGATTGAGACACTACATATTACTTCGTCAGACCATGGTCATAGCTCATTTCAATCCATTTCATTTCATCCTGACCAGGCGAATGATAGGGGGGGAATCTAATAAATGGATTGTCATCTTACAAGAATTCAACCTTGATTTTGTTTCAAAAAAATCTAAGAAGTCTTTGGTATTTGTAGAGCTAACAATAGATCCCCTTAGGATGGATGAGGACTCGTTTGTGGATGAGAATATTTTATGCATCTCATCTAGAGACCCTTTTTATGGTGATATCATCATCTATCTTCATACCATGAACATCCCTCTACATCTCTCGAGGGATGAGTAGCGACGCTTACATCATAATGCTAAAAACTATCTCATCATTGGTGACACTTTGTATCGTCGTGCGTTGGACTCTATCTTGCGTCATTGTTTGAATCACAAGGAGGTTGAGGTCATTCTTAATGACTTTTACAGTGGGGTGTGTGGTGGCCATTTATCTGTGATTTATATAGCTCAAAATATTTTAAGACGGGTTATTATTGGTCATCAATATTTAAATATTGTGTTAATAATGTAGTTAAGAGATGTCACCCTTTTTAGGTGTTCTTTTGGAACATGTGCTCGTGTCTAACCTGTTACACCTAATTATCACAGTCATCCCCTTCACAAAGTGGGGGGTGGATTATATGGATTGTGACCCAGCTTCGGCTGGGGGGAACCATCATATTATTTTGGCCATGGATTGCTTCACAAAATGGGAAGAGGATATGACTACAATTAAATACGATGGTGATGTGTCTTCTCACTTCGTATTTAATCAAATCATCACCCAGTTCGGAATCCTAAAGGAGATTTCCACTGAATATGGCTCTCACTTCCAGAATAAGATGATGGCAGAATCAGCTTTGAATTTGGGGTTTACGAAAGAACATTCTTCTTCTTATTACCCCAAAGAGAATGGTAGGTTGAGGATGTTAACAAATATATTAAGTCTATTCCGCAAAAAACCATCAAACAAAGAAAAACCAATTGGCATATCTTGTTGTGCCATGCTTTGTGGGATTACTAGACTGGATTTAAGACTTCCATGGGGTTTTCACTGTGCTAGCTGGTTCATGGGGTGGAGTCAGTTTTACTGGTTGAATGTGAAATCCCTTCCTTGAATCTAGCCATAGAGCTCTTACCTGACACCTCCGACTTAGAATAACAATTAGTTCACCTGGAACACCTTGATGAGTAGTGTCGAGATGTTGTAGTGGTATTAGAAGTGAATAAGCATCATGTAAAACCCCAATATGATAAGTATGTTCGTCCCCATCGTTATTATGAGGTGACTTGGTCCTTTTATATGATCAAGTGAATGAACCATTGGGGGCAGGTAAGTTTAATCCTATGTGGCATGGTCCATACATTGTGAGGCATGTCTTGGGAAAAGGATCCTATGAGTTACAATATTACGAAAAGAACATCATGAATAAGCCTATAAATGGGCTCTACCTTAAGAAGGACTACGCTTGAGTTTCCAACTCAGGATGGTACCTTGTATACTATTGTATAGTTTTACATAGTTTTTGGTTTCCTTGTACTATCGTAGGTTTGTTGGCATGCTTCCTCTTGTTTAGAATATGTAGACAGAGTCTTAGATATACCTAGGATTTGTAGATGCTGCTAGTCACCATACATTAAATTTAGCTTATGTTGCTTGGGTTATTTATGCACCTGAGGGTCAGCTTGTGTCTTCAGGAGGAGTATGCCTCCAACCATACTTGAATGATGTGGCTGAATATAGTGTGGTAATTAAACTATTACGCAATGTCATTTCAAATGGGATTTGATCTTTAGAGGTTCGTTTGGATTCACAGTTAATTGTGTCACAATTGAATGGCATGTACCGTGTCAGAGATCCTGCATTGTTGATAATATTCTTAAGGGTAAGACTGTTCGAATGACATTTTAATTACATTACATACTTTCGTATGCCTAGATGTTATAATCAAGCTGTTGATGCATATGCAAATTAAATTTAGATTGACATTTGTCACATAATTAAAGAAGCATGTACATAAAACATAGACATTCATAATTAGACACATGTGTATATATCGAACTAGTAGATATAAGGTTTTATTTACAAAAAAAAGTTCCAAAAATATGGTGTCATAGTACAAAAATGGGTTTTAAGCCATAAAAATATACATAACCAATACAAAAAATAATATCTCGACATCTATGCATGTGGGACTGGATGATGATATTGATAACACACTACAACATTTTCTAAACTCATGAATAGTCTAACCCATGGATGGGTTAGCCCCACTACATTTATTTGCATCACCTCGGGTAGGTAATTGACCTATACAATCGTGATCCTATGGATCAAGCGGTCCAAGTTTCCCTATACGTTTTGCAGTGTCTACTCGGAATCAATGATGATCATCTCATTTCCTCGACCCCTACATCGGTGTCATGGGAAACCATCCGGTCATCATGGATCCATGTCTATGAAAATAATCGTAATATTAGTACATGATACCAACAAAAACATGTTTTTGATTTCCTTATATAAAAAATACAAAAAAATTCTATATTCTAAAAGAAAAAAATAGGTATTACCGATATCTCTGAATGCAGACCCTAATGGTAGTGGCATATCTCGGTCTCTAGGCAAGTCGATCCGTCCATAGGGATATTCGTCTATGGAAATGATATGTCACTGCTACTAGTGGAAAAAATCATCTATGAATGGAGAAGGTGCCATGCATCCTCCTAACCTATGCATCACCTCAGTCTGGTGAGTATGGGTTGGATCCCATAGACTATGAGGAGGGACATTAACCCTAGGACTAAGGCTTGGTACCCTCTCAAAGAATAAAGTTCTTAGGATACTGGCGAACCAAAATTCTTGGTCTCTCCAAGCTTGCAAACCGTTAGTTGATGCTTTGTGCTACCCAACAAGGAATTATTGCAATCATTCATAATGGGACTCATACATTCTACTGCATAGAACATGAGAGGTTACAATTCCTGGTGTAGTTATGGCGATACTACCATTCTAACCAGAACTAGAATGATCACTTTTAGATTGAGGATCTGTATTTCATTGATGGGGACTTGACTTCCCACCTTTTCATTGTCAAGAAGGAAATATACAACTATATACTCGTCAATACTCATACCCCCACCTGCTCCATGAGCTATAATTTTTAGTACCTCACCTCGATGGGATAGTCCAGTGATGAAGTATATATCTTCTACCTCAAGTCTCAATGGCATTCCATCTAGTATGAATGTCTCTGTGTTTGGACCCCAATAGTTTACAAGAATTTGTAATAGTATTGGTGATCCCTCATACTCCCAAGGTTACAAAAATTGTAGATCCCACATAGTTACAATACTTGTTGTGCAATTAAATCACCATGCACAACTCTATCAATGTCTTCATTCCCTCTCCCCCTCCATTCAAGCACCATCCTACAAAGGAGAAGAGATTTTGTGAATTTTTTTATTTTAAAAACAACATCCATATCCTTATACGCGGGTCCCAATGTCAACAGATAGGTGGACACATGGGCAGGCTTCACGTTTCCCACGTATATATGATCCTATATGTGACCCGATGATGTGTCACCCGCTTGGGTCGAGAAACATACTTTTGTGGCCCAAAAACTTCAAAATTTACCATGGAAACTTGAAATGAAAGAAATGAATTGAAAAAACATGGAATGAGAAATTACTTGGTCCTGACAGTTGTTGATTTCGTGGCTTGTAGCTCCTAGAATCTTCCTTTGAAGTTCAAGGGTCCAAAGAGCTCCAAAATCGCTATGAGCGGTAAAAACCAAATGGTATGGTAAATGGTCAATTTTTCACTATTTATTAAAAAAATTATCCAATTTCCTATAGATTAGACCCTTTATTTGTTATTTACAATTGTTTTGGAATAAAATTGTTGTGCAAGGTCCCTTTTTTGTGCAGTTTTGCTGAGCCTTAGTAGATTTTGACCGTTTTCGAGCTTGTTCATTCCCATGGTAGGTATATATTTGAACTGGCATATAGGATAGGATCAACACATGCATTTTTTCATTATCCCATGACTATGTCACATTAACCATAGGTACAAACTCACTTCTTAATGACATGGAACCATGATGTTGCTACTAGAAGTTTCATTATGTAAGAAGAAGAGCTCCCTCAACCATGGGTTATCTAGTTAGATCCCATTTTTCCGTATGGTTACCATGTTGAAATTCCTCCTTAGGTATGGGAGTCCCTGGTAGCCCCACCATGCCTTCAAATAGAGACTTCATGTTCTTTCTTATATTTTATGTTGGCAATTTTCATTAGGGAATCCTATTTTATATCAGGTTTTAAATGCATCACATGCATTCACTTGCCTTATTGAACTTAATTTCGGCTCCCCGCTTCAAAATTATAAGCCAATTTGTATGAGCTTGTCTCAATTCTAACTAAGAATATGTTACTTGATAACCCTTCATCCAAGAGGAAATATTCCCCCGAATGTCATTATCTTGCACGCACTTCCTTGCATTGAGCATAGGTATGTTCCACTTCTTGGAACTAGATTGATTGACCAAGACATTCATCTCCTTTCCTTTGTACTATAAGAACATTTTATTCTTTTTCAAGCTTTATAATATGAAAAATAACAAACAAATTTAAAAAAACTAAAAAATCCGGACAGGAAATGATATTGTCTTACATTGGCAGTTGTCATGTATCCTTTGAACAGAGAACAATATATGAATTCATTCATCATGGTTCAGGTTTCTAGTATGATCGTAGCCCCTATTCTCATTATTCATAGTTTTTCCACCATCTAGTCAAGATACCAGTCCCCATGCACCCTCTATTGATGCCTCCTCTATCACAAAGTTGTCTCAATTTGCACATTAAATCTATGTTTCCTAAGTTTCTTTATTTTCCTTAAGCTCTTGTTTGAAGGAATTATTTAATCTGAGTCAACCATTCCTCAGTTATATTGACTCTGTAAATGTGTTTTTGCTTAATAAATACAGTGAAAGATCAATCCACTTGAGTTTTTTACTCTTGCGTTCTACTTAATATATGCTTCATATTTCTTCTATTTCCTCATCTTTCTCTTTAGTAAACTCTAATTGAAGCCTACTCTATTGAATCTAGATCTAGGATTGGATATGAAAATGAATCAGAAATTCTATTGTGATGTTGTGTAATCCAAATTTTACAGTTTTAAATCTATGAACATATGCATAAGTCGAAATTGTACATATCTATGCAAGTATTGATTCACCCACCCTCGCAGTAATAACTTAATACCAACACTTGGCTACTTCTCTATAATCAATGCCTATAAATGGTACAATTTAAGGCTATATAAGATGGTGGAAAATACATATGTGAAAGTAGAATACATAATTACTCACAAATCAAGAAGATCAATGGAGATAGATTAAGATGATGATCAAGTAGTAGAACAAGAAGAAGAACAATATGAGTAAGTGCACCAAGAACAATAAGAAGAAACCGAAAGATTAGATATAAATTATCCTTCTAGGTATGTTCAAAAGAACCACTTTGAGTATTTAATCATTTGTTATAAAAGTATAGGTATACAAACAAGAAAGAGGAATATGGAAAGCACCTCTAAAGAAGTATGCTTCTTTATGTTGTCCAAAATATAGTCGAATTGTTTTGCGGAATATAGGAGAGATTAAAAAGAGTTTAATTATATGGAAGAAGAAATGAATCAAATCAAGAAACCAAACTGGGGAAATCGTTCCAAGACCCAAAGGTAAAAATGTTATTGGAATTGAGTGGGTTTTCATAAAAAAATAGAATTAACATGGAGAGGTAATACAAAACAAAGAAATATTAGTATTTAAAGGTTAATCTCAATTTGAAGGGATGTACTTTGAATAAACCTTTGCTCCTATGGCCAAATTAGAAGATATCATACTTTTTTTTCCTATTCATGCTCCAAAAAATTTGAAGTCTACCAAATGGATGTTAAATCAATGTTTATTAATGGATATTTGAAATATGAAGTATATATCAAAAAAATAGAAGGATTTCTTTTATCCATAAATATAGACTATGTTTGGAGATTAAAGAAATCCATATATTGATTAAACCAAGATCCTAGGGCATGGTACTCAAGGCTAGAAAAATACTTGCAACAAAAAGGATTTAGAAGAGGAGAGGTTGACAAAAATCTATACATAAAAATTGACCATGAAAATATGGTTATCACTGAATTTTATGTGGATGAAATCATATTTGGAAGTGATGATGATCGGTTGAGAAAAAACGTTGCATAAAAAATAAATAAAGACTTTGAAATTCCTATGCTTGGTGAGTTAACCTTCTTTATTGGATTGCATATTTCCAAACTAAGTAAGGGTGTCTTTATTTCTCAAACCAAATATGAAAAATAAATTTTGAAAAAGTTTAACATGGAATATTGAAAACCAGTTTGTAAATCCATGATCACTAGTTGCAAGTTAAGAAAATAAGATGAAGGGAAGGAAGTGGTTAAAACAATTACAGATAAATGATTGGAAGCTTGTTATATGTGCCAGCCTCAAGTCTAGATGTTATGCAGGTTGCAAGGATGGTTGCAAGGATCCAAGCACCACCTAAGGAAACTCATGTTCAATATGTAAAAAAAAATTCTTACATCTAAAAGGAAGTATGGATTTTTTCTTATGGTACCCATGAGGTAATGATTTGACAATGATATATTATACTGATGTATACTGGGTAGGAAGTATTCATGAAATGAAAAGAACAAGTGGAGAATAATTATTCTTTGGCAATTGAATGGTGTCCTAGATAAGTAAAAAACAATGTTCAGTCTATTTGTCTACAATAGATGCATAATACATTACAACATGATACTTGTGCTCCCAGGTGCACAAAGGGGACACCAATTCGATTGTATGAAGATAGTATTGTTATTGCGGAAGAATTTTAATAATAAGCAAAGAAGGAAATACACTACACATAGAAACACACACACACACAGATAGATAATATGCAAGAATTTGAACCAATCTCAGTTACTTAATTACTGCTCCATTACTTCCCATATATTACAATAATGTACATGCTTAAATAGAGTACTAAGAATGCTTGATTTTTTCTATCCATTACATTCAATTACAAGAGAAGTTGGAATGGTTCCATAAGTTCAACTGTTATAGACGATTGGAAGACAGAGAGACAATCATCTGTAGTTTGTTAGTCATCGGTGTTGACGATGCATGTCGAGGTGTTGAATCTATCGAAGTTGATATCGAACCTGTCGAGGTGTTGAATATGTCAAAGTTGATATTGAACCCATTGAAGTCATGTCAAGGTGGGAAACTTGTCAAAGTCGATATTGGAATCTAGCATCTTCGACAAACAAAGCCAACTACTAAGTGGATCATACCTCCTTCCTTAAGAAACAATGGTCCCCATTGTTTGCTCATATTGACAATGCATGTCGAGGTACTAAATCTATCGAAGTCGATATCGAACCTGTTGAGGTCTTGAATATGTTGATGTTGATACTGAACCTTTCGAAGTTGTGTCAAGGTGAGAAACTTTCAAGGTGAGAAACTTGCAAAGTAGATATTGGCATTCGTCATCATCTTCGAGATACTTATTGAGCTTAATGTCGGCTCCTCACCTCAAAATTATAAGACAAATTTTTCGATATTGTCTCGATTCTAACCAAGCAGAGCTTACTTTTTATCATTTGCAATTTGATCATCCTTCACCTAAGAGGAAACATACATTGAATGTCCTTATTTTGCACACACTTCCTTGCATTGAGCATAGGTATGTTCCACTGCTTAGAACTACATTTCTTGACAATGACATTTGTTTCGTCTCCTTTGTACTTTAAGCACGTTTTATTCTTTTTCTTGCTTTATAATATGAAAAATACCAAAAAAAATAAATAAAACATAAAAAGTCAGACAAGAAATTATATTATTTTATATTGGTATTTTTCATGTCGCCTTTGAACAGAGCACATTCTATGAGTTCATTCATCAAGGTTTGGGTTTCTACTATGACCATATAAGTTTTGCTCATTATTTGGAGTTTTCTCAACCAACTAGTTAAGCTTCTAGTCCCCATGGAGCCTCTGTCGATGTATCTTTTGTCATAATGTTTTCCATGTTTGCACATTAAGTCTATGCTACCTAAGTGTTTCCATATGCATTACTCTCTTTTTTGAATGAATTCTTTAGCCTCAGTCGTCCATTCCTCAGTTATCTTGACTCTATATGTTGACCATTCCCATTACATCATAGAGTTGTGGTCATACTTGGCACCCTGGTCCTATGTTCATCATTGGTAGGTGGCCTTGAGCTTAGCAGATGACATCTCATCATTGGTTATCGATTGAATGGTTTCCATTTGTCCGACAGCAATAAATCTATTCATACATTGGGATTAATGCCATGTCTTGGATTCCATTGGACCCTATTGGTGGTTTACCCACCTCTGTCAATATTTTTTATCATTGGTTGCTATTCAGAGGGTCTCTTTTGCATGCTACTTGCACTCGATATGCACGAGAGATACACACGGTTACTGGTTTTCATACATCTTGTTCATCTGATTTCTTCCAAATTATCCAGGCTTGTTGTATACCTCATGTCGATTGATGGATGATTCCTTAATTCCCTCCTTCCAGTGGATTCCATTCCATCGAATTCATATCATTTGTTATATAATTGGGATCTAGAGTCAGTTTAGTGCCTTGAGACTTGCAGTCATCAGTGGCAGGTTCTCTCTCCATCGACAGATTTGGGAATACATTAATGTCCCATGATCGATGGATTCTTCAAGTCTTCGACCTAAACACCTCTATTTTCACTTTTTGAATTCACTCGGTACCTTGACACCCATTTTCATCATCGGTGGGTTTTCTTGCATCTTTTAAGGATATACATCATTAACTGGTAATTAGACGATGTTTCATTATGTTCGACCTCAACACCTCTATTCACGTGATGGTACATGTACCATTAGATATTTGTGTAGAAGAACTCAAAGTATGGTGGAATTCCATATATGCTACTACCTTGATCATGACACTACCTATGCGATTTCAGTTCCCATACCAAAGAACTGTACCTTTTATGTAATAGATGTCTTCATTTAGGATAGATACAAAATTCTCTTGGGTATTGTATGTGGTTGTGACCACTTATGATATATGTCAATTATGCTCATTGTTAGGATTATTAATGCTCCCTTGTCCAATTTGGTCATATGTCTAAATTAGGAGTCATGTCTAAATGAGGAGTCCATCCAGTCTATTTTTAGTCACCAGCACCACTAGGTCCACCTGGCATAATTGGGGCACATGTTTCAGTTACTAAAATGTGGGGAACACTAATTGAGTCCTACTGCAACTAATTGCACTTGATTGCATCTGTTTAGGAGCCTCCTAGACCAATCCCTACAATTTAGGAGCCACTGGGAGTGCTGAAACCAAACAAGGTCAGTTTAGTTCAGTTAATGACTAGTCAAGATAAGTTAGGAGTCAGTTACATTCAATTCTAGTCCTCTACATTCAATTAGCACTAGGTTTACATGACTGCACTCAAGAGAGGTGCATTTTTCACCTACCATAATCAGTTTACCTTAGTCAACACTGAATGTAACACTTGAGTTGTGTTTTAGAGCTCCGATGAACTCTAGTTATGGTTTAGACAAGGTCAGTTAACTATTGAGTCCTCTAATAGTGATTTAGACAATGTCTTAGTTACCTACAGTCAAGTAGAGTCTAATCAATTTGAATTTATTCATGTGGATTGGAATTGCTTGTGGCTATTAAAGCCATTGTACTTCATTGTAATTATTATCTAATTACCTTTTTTATTCATGAAAGAATTCACAGCTGCAAGCCATTTTTGCACTTTTTCATTCTTTAATTGCTGAGTAAATTGTGTGATCTATTTTGTGAGTTGTGTGTTTTTCCATAGATAAATGTGCTCAATTTAATATGGTATTAGAGCCTCGGCAGACAAGACACCTCTCCTCATCATATCTCCGGCTGGATCATTTCTTTTTAGCAAATTTCTCCTTCCAGTACTGCACCAGAAGTGGAGAATTTACCACTTAATATCCCAAGTTAGGAAATTGTTGATCAAGCTTGCTTGATCAACTATGCTGGGTATGAAGGAAATTCCAAAAGTGAAAACTATCGACCTTACTTGGTATGTTTGATTGTGTGATAGGTTATCAGCTCTTCTTACAACATTCGCTACAAGCAGCCCTTTCTTCTCACTGCATTTGCAACAGCAGCTCAGTCCTTCTTACTGCATTCAAAATGGCTCATCCAGTAGAGCCTCTCACTCCCTTCAACTATCACCAATGGAAGGAAGACATGGTGGTAATGCTTCGCACCAAGTATCTCTTCAGACTCATAGAAGAAAAAGAGGCAGTTTCGGCTTCAGATAATGACAAAGAAAAGTACTTGAACAGGCTTGATGAATCCCATGGACACTTGCTCTCCTCAGTCTCTAGAGATCTTCAATTCCACATCCAAGGATTGAAGACTCCCAAGGAGGTTTTGGACAAGCTTGCCTCCTTATTTGATAAGCAGGATGAGATGAGGATCCATTAGCTAGAAAATGATCTGATCACTCTTAATCCATCCAACTTTGAATCACTGAATGAATTCTTCACAAAGTTTAAGAACCTAATATATCAGTTGAAGCAATGCAAAGTGGATAAGGATGAAGATCAGATCATCCTTTCCATTCTCACAAAGCTCAATGTAGACTACTCAGTCTTTGTATCCACCTTCCAAATAGTAAGGCTCACTACTCCAAATTGGAATATTCCCACTCTTAATTCCTTCATCCAATCTCTTATTTCTGAGAATGATAAATTGATCCAAATGGGGTTCATTCGATCTACCAAAGATCTAACTCTGGTTGCAAGAGGAGATAAGGTAGAGAATGACAAAGGGAAGCAAATAGATGAGTCTCCTATGAAGAAAGAGCCTTCAGGTTCGAAGAGAAGCAAGAAGAATGGCAAAGGAAAGGTCCTCTTTTCTTACTGTGAAGGGGATTTCATTCAAAAATATCTTGTATGAGAAGACAACTTGGTGAAGTGGCTCTTCTTTTGAATAAACATAACATTTTTGTACCTGCTAGTGCAAGGAAGGATGACTCTGAAGAAGAAGATGAATAATACCAAAGGAAATGCCATGCACTGAAGGATTTCTGCACATCAGCACATGTCTTTCTCATTGATTTTGGAGCTTCCAACCATATGGCTGCATCCACAGAATCATTCTCTTATTTTCAGTCCTTTGATGGTCCTAGTATTCAAATGGGTAATAACAGTAAAGTCAAAACAAAATGGAAGGGCTCTGTCAAGATTAAACATGGAAGGTTCAAAGATGTGCTATTTGTTCCCTCCCTAGCTTCAAACCTATTATATGTCTATCAGATGACCCATACTAGATCTCCAAAGCGAGTGATATTTGGTCCTGACTCAGTGGAGATCACAAATATCTCTATTGGGAGCATCATAGCAAAGGGTGTTGCAAATCATGCTTCAAAATCATATGAGTTCTCACATTTCATGCCTCTTTCAGAACCAGTGCACTCTCAGTAGCCACTTGCAAGGTGTTGTGCCAGAAATTGTTTCTAAGGCCATAGAAACAAGCCAACACACACTCAAGATAAAATTCAATAAAACAGATAAGGTTTAGGGTTTTTGTAATGTTTTAATGGTTGTAAGCTTTAGGAACTATTAGGGAATACATTCAGAAACAAAATAAGAACTAAATCATAAACAAAAACTGATTGTTGGTAATAACTCTCGATTCGATAATTATTCCAATGCAAATGCCTATACTTATACAAATCACATGGCGGTTGGGTTTCACCTTCCGCTCAGCCTGTTTGGCTTCCTACTATTTATTTATTTATTTATTTACATTATATAACCCTAACGGATTATATTCTAACAATCCCCCTCTTAATCCGAATGGGTGTTCGTAAGTCCAAGCATGTTTCTGAACCTTTCAAACTTTTCTCGTCCAAGCGCTTTGGTGAATATTTCTGCAACTTGATCATTTGTGGAACAATGTCGAAGATGGACTATCTTGGCTTCTACATGATGTCGAATCAAATGATACTTTGTGTTGATGTGTTTGGTTCGATCATGGAATCTAGGATTCTTAGCCAGCTTGATTGCAGAAGTATTGTCGACCAGTAATGGAGTGGAGTTCTCTTGTTTTTCTTGCAAATCTTCAAGTATCTTCCTGAGCCATACTATTTCTTTCGTTGCTTCAGCTACAGCCACATATTCTTCTTCTGTTGTTGAATCTGTCGGAACTGATTGTTTGCGTGATCTCCATGAGACAGCTGCTGATCCAAGACTCATAGTGTATCCAGAAGTTGATACTCCTGTCTCCTTATCGCCATCAAAATCTGAGTCTGAGTACCCAATAAGTTTGAAGTCATCCACTTTAGAGTACTTGAGTCCAACGTCTTGAGTTCCCTTCAAGTATCTTAGAACTCTTTTTGCAACTGACCATT
>LPNX010880091.1:574187-647209 GCA_001517045.1 Pseudotsuga menziesii | reverse complement strand
GGAAGATAGAGAACGTTCTTCAACAAGAAATCAGGGAATCCAGGCATCTTCAGTCGAATGGTGCTCATTCCCTTTGGTTTAATACTTGACTTATCTGCAAAGTACACTATTCCATCTATTGTTTCATTCAGTTCTTCAAAACAATCTTTTCTAAATGTCATGTGTGATGTTGCACCAGTATCAAGCAGCCAACAATATTTGTAAGATGAAAGAGAAGTCATTTCATTAAATCCAAGATTACAATGTGCAACAATACAAGAATCAGAAGATTTACTAGCATCTTGGTCATCTTTCTTCTGGTTATGCTTGTCTTTGATGGAGTCCCATGAAGCCCAACACTGATCTGATGTGTGCCCAGTCTTTCCGCAATGCTTGCACTGCAAATCTGATCTTTTGCTTCTGCCCCCTCTGCCTCTGAAATTTCTTCTTCCTCGTCCTCTCTTGCTGCAATCTCCCTTGGAAGGGTCTTTGGATTGGTCTTTGCCAGCTAGGGCAGCACCAATACTAGATGCCAAAGATTGCATCTTTACAACCGTTAGTGTAATTTACAATAATAAACTTGATATGACAAAGAGAAATAGAAAACAATAACCTTGCAGGTCTACAGTCTTTGCCAAGGTGAATACAATGCAAGCTTCAGGTGAGCATACACAAGCTTCTTCTTCTTTTTTCAATATACAAAATATATCAGTCACTATGCAATATATCAGTCTCGGTATTCTGAATACTAAGATTGGTCTTCAAGTAGGTCTTCAATAGGCTGTAGCAACACAGCAATCTCCAACGCAGGTAGTCTCCAACGTAGCAGTCTTCAAGGCAGCAAATACACCGCAATATCCAACGCAGGTAGTCTTGCATATACACAATGCATTTCAAGAAAATATGTGCACTATGAAGGTCTTCATACACTTCTGCAGCACAAATTTAATTCTACGCTAGTATGCAAACTCACTTTTTGCAGCACCAGTAATTTTGCAGCACTATTAAAACAATTCTACAGTGCTTATTAAAAACAATATTATAATGCTTTTGCAATCATTAAGCATAAATAATGGAGGTCACATTCACAATAGCTCCATACCAACTCTTCCAAAAGCATTTCTCAATTATCCCCATGTTCTCTTCGGGAGCATAGAAATCACCATACACTAATCATTTTACCAACAAACTGACCAGCATACATGTAAATTTTCTCGCACAACCACAAAATACTTCTTTCAAAAGCTAGCACTTATCAATACAAATGGACTGTCGAAAGATGGTTTACTGTTTGCTCGTGGTGATTGGATTCATTCACGAGAATGCAGATGGACTATTTTCTGAAATTTCACATACAGCTTTTATGTGACATGCGTTAGGGCTTTTAAGCATTTTCTCCTTCAGAAGCTTGCTGGAAACAATTGAAACAATGTCTATGCAAAGAAACAATCTCCAAAAAAATGATTTAGTGTTGTGATATATCAATCTCCAACAGCGATTCTCCTTCACGCAATATATGTGTGATATCAATGCAATATATGGCAGAATTTAGGGTTTGTGATAGCCGAAATGGTCACAAAATATTTTTTCAACAATATTTACCTCCACGCTCTTGAATGTTCACAGTCACACATTGGGTATCAACGCAGTATTGACAAAGCAGATATCAACGCAGTCTATATTTCCAACGCATTATATATCAACGCAGCTATCTCCAGTCCAACGCAGGCAGGCAGCTATCTCCAACGTCTTCAGATTATAAACTCCCAGCAGGAATGGGTCCACCACGCTTCCACTGTGCCAAATTGTACGTTTCAAACTTGGATTCTGGAGTATCCAATCAAGACATAAAGGAGCTTTTCTCAGAAGTCGAGAATCTCAAGAGCTGTTCTCTTCATTATGATAGAAGTGGTCGATCAAATGGTACAGCAGAGGTAGTTTTTTTTTAAAGAAAAGTGATACAGTTGTTGCTGTGAAACGGTACAACAATGTACAGCTTGATGGTAAACCAATGAAGATAGAACTTGTTGGGACAGGTTTAAGTTTGCCCTTGTCTGCCCGTGTTAATGTTACTGGAACATCAGCTGGAAGAGGAAGGAGGATAGTTGTGATGACACCGGGATTTACACGAGCAGCAGCAGATGCTTCAATGGAGCAGAGGGGTCGCAATAGTAAATGGAATCATCGGCGTGGTTGGCGTTTTGGTGGTCCAGCAAGAGGAGGAGATATACTCAACGCAATAATAATAATAATACTGCTTCTCTGCTGCTGTAGCAACATCCAGAGCCCAGATATCGCTGAAGCTCCAAACTCTAAGACAAGGGGGCGTGAAAGGAAACCCTAATAAACAGTATACAACACAATATACAGACTCCTCACTCAGGGTATGCGTGAGTCTTCAACACAACACCAAAGAGCAAGCTATGCAGAATAATGCACATACAAAACGTGTCCAGATTAGGGTTTGCAGCACACAAACTCAATCATGAAGGAATTATAACGCATACAGTGCATGCGACTCGACTGGCAGACTGATGGAGCAGTCTGGCAATGGACTTGCAAGCAGAATGCCAGGAATGGGCAGACTGGCAACAGGCAGGAGTTATGGCAACGCTCTGATGCCACTTGTTGGTAATAACTCCCGATTCGATAATTATTCCAATGCAAATGCCTATACTTATACAAATCACATGGCGGTTGGGTTGGGTTTCACCTTCCGCTCAGCCTGTTTGGCTTCCTACTATTTATTTATTTATTTATTTACATTATATAACCCTAACGGATTATATTCTAACACTGATAAGGATGCCTTATATATCAACAAGATCCCACAGAAAAAGTATGTTGAGGTTCATACCTAACAGACAAGCATTACTATCAAATATACATTAACCAGCAATGAATACATCTATTAAGAAACTAAACAAGTTCAAAAATGAAGCCAACACAGAAAAAACTGAAGGATAAAAGTCATATACATCTCATAATTTCATCAGCAAATGTTTATAAGAGTTACAATACTTAGCTCTGAACAAGTCTGAAGATACAAATAGTCTGCAGACCTCCTATAGCTCCCAAAAATCAGAACCCTCTAAATGACTTTCCTATCTCTTTAAATAGAGTTTCTTTACAAAATCAGTTGGGTCTAAAACCCTAACTGCCTTCATCAATTCGCTGGGGTAAGGTAAAAAGTAAAAACTTACAAAATTACAAAATATGCTAAAAATAGTAAATCATTAACATATGTGTTTATCAAAAGATAGCAACTAACTAAATGAACAACTGTTTCATATCCTTTTCGCTGCCTCTGCTAAGAGGGAAATGCCATCTAGTGCTTGCTCCTTCCTTTTAACTTTCTTCTGTTCCTGCTCCATGTCATTAATATTCTTGATGAGCTCCTTGTTTCTCTGTTGTAGGTCCTGGACTGTTTCCTCCAACTTTGTGGAATGCTTGTCAGTAGCTCTTTTCCTTTTTAGCACCTCTTTAGATACTTCTGATAGCTCCAGGAAATGATTATGGACATCCTGCAGTTCTTCTATAAGCCCTCTGTTGACTTTCAATAACCCATCATTAACCTCTTGTAAGTGTTTCATCTATTGCTTGTACTTTTGAATACTTTCCTGCAAGTTTTCTTCATCAAAACTAGGGATTTCGGGTATATTTGCATCCTTCATTAAAAAATCTGAGAAATCAGTAGGAATACCAGGCTCTTTTATAATTCCTGCTTCCCTAAGTATAGCTTCATCTTCTTCCTCCCACTCCTGATTTTCAACAGGACATGCTTTTGCCTTTTCTTCTTGCTGCTGTTTTAAGAGTTTGTCTTTTATCTCAAGAATTATTGCAGATAATTTAGATGCAGGCTTGCTTGAATCTTCTAATGATTTTGATGAACTCTTGAATTCTGCAGGATGTACATAAGGAGATTTTACAACTGCTGGCTTCTTCCCTTTTCTGCTAGCTTTCTTAATTTCTGGATTTTCATCAAGAGATACATCATCTAACACAGTAACTTCATTTGTGTTTAACCTGGGATTGAGAAATTTTTTCATGTTCAGTATTAGCTTGTTTGTTGACCTAGTTTTAGGTCTCCAATATTATGCTTTCTCTCCTGGAATTTTCAACTCCTTTCCTTGATGCTGGATAGCAGCCAACTCTACTATTTCAAGTTTACCCCTCTTTCTGTTAGGTTTTGTTGCTTTGCTGCCTGAAGAAGGAATCTCTCTGTAGGTTTCAACTTCAACTGCAGTTTTTTCTACCTGCTCCTCTTCTAAAAGGTAACCTTCATCATCAGACAATACAGTAATGGGGCTTCTCTGTTTGACTTGCAATTCTTCTTCATGCACAGTCACCTTTTTGTATCAGCAGTTTTCATTTCATGAGGGACCTCTGTTGGTACCATGGGCTGTAGCAGCTACTTTTGGTCTTCAAACAATGAGTACTTGCCTTTGCTACTAACTGAAAATACTTTGGGTCTATTATCCTTTTCCACCTGCTCTGATGCTTCCTCAACTTTGACCTCTGGCTTATCTTCGGGCTTAGACTTTTTACCTAGTTTCCTCATCAAAACCTTACCTTTATCAGCTTTCCTTTTAGGTTTCTGATCTTCTTCTTTGGTTTGAAAACCAGACCAAAAGATGAAAAATTCCCATGTCTTCCCTTCATGTTGCAAAACAGTGTTGATGATTAACTTGATTAGTCCATGATGTAAAATTGACTGAGATGTATGGTCTTCATGTTGCTTAACCCTACTGGACATTTTCTGCAAGCTTCTCAGAAAAAAGAATGGTAAGTTCATCTTTGACACTCCCACCATGTGTTGCAAAAACCTGAAGTGGTACTTGAATACATAAGCGTACCTGCCTTCACAAGTAACATAGCTCTACAGTATCCTGATTGGCTCAACCCACTCTTTTCTGAAATGTTGAGTAAGGATGCCTTTATTCCAATCAGGAGTGACATTAGGTAAAATATATCTTTGTGGATCAAAGTCAAAAGGCAGCTTCTTGAACCATGGTTCACCCTCACTTTTAATCCCTGTGGCTTCTGAGATCAGTTCCACTGTCAGCTTGAATTTGAGAGCATTAAAGGTGACCATGTCATTTTTTAAACCTTGAGCAAACTTACAGGATACTTCTGCATTATATCCATCTATCTTCTTAAAAAAGTCCATCCAACCTGCTTGTTGAAACAATTCAACACATCCAGGGAGGCTTTCAATCCACCCTACATCAGTTGGCTCTGCTCTGTTC
Organism: Pseudotsuga menziesii; assembly: GCA_001517045.1. Lineage (NCBI taxonomy): Eukaryota > Viridiplantae > Streptophyta > Pinopsida > Pinales > Pinaceae > Pseudotsuga > Pseudotsuga menziesii. The sequence continues at coordinate 641,981 of LPNX010880091.1, read as the reverse complement.
ACTTTACCACTTTTGCCCATTGTTTCATGAAAAACTGAACTGCTTTTCTGCTTCTCAAGCCTCTTAACAACTCCCTGCAATTTTCTTGACAGACCTATTTGTTCTTTTTCAGAAAACAAAATAAATCTTACCAACATGTGGAAGAATTCAAATCACCGAGGCTTCAATGCTCTTCATCAAGTATATGCATGAGATTTAACCATCAATGAGACTGTCATAAAAATAGTAGACCAGTGTTCATCCTCAAAATACATAATAAACCATAGTGTCTGAATGTCTTAGGTCACAGGCTGCTCAAACTCCTCATTTCAGTGCTAAGGAAACTAGGTATCATGTACAATATCCATTCAGCTATAAGATTCTCCTTAATGTCTTCTTAATACAAGCTCTGTGTATCAATACCAACATCAATCTTCAAACCCCAATTTCCTCACAGTTCAGACTCTGCAAATGTGATATCAATCACTGGCTTCTTAGGTTAACTGGAGACTACTTGTGTGGTGGATGAGCAAAACAAAACATTCTACAATATATTCATACTATGCTTCCTATAGCCTTAGTATCGAAAATGACACTCGGTCTGCCAACAATGCTAGTCTTTCAACTCATTTATCTCACTGTATATGAATATCAGAGCTTTTTGTGCAATTTAGGTACTAAAACATACACGATTTTCAACCCAGACTGTCTCAAATTTTAACAAATGAACAGTTCAAACATAGATTTATTTCTCAGTCCTATGTTCAATAGAACCTGTCAGAATGACTCAGGCAGTTGCTTCTTTGGTTGAAAATTCAATTAAGACCATAATTTGCCATTTCCATCGGTCAATTTTGATAAAAGTGAGCCCCACCGAAAAAACCCCAAATTTGCAGCTAAACTGGCTTATCGGTAAATACCTCTTAATTGATCGACTGCAGATGCCTTGAACGACTCCTCCTGCTGTTTTAGTGCCCACCTGGAAGATACAATTGTCTTCAAGGTTCAATTTAACTCCAGGTGTCAAGACGACGAAGCCCTAGTTTTCTGGGCGACTATGAACCCTCCACCAAACTCTGCAACTAAAAAATCCATCTTTTTAGGCTGGTACCGTCATTCTATTAAGTCCTCTACCATCGAGCATGCATGTATGGAACATTTCAATTCGCATTAGGCCAAAATTTCGCTGCTACCTGTCAAGCTCAACTGTTTTAGGAGTAATGATAACCACCTTTTGTCTCACGCCCTGGAAGCACTTGAAATCATGATGAATCTGGACTTCACACGTAGCAAACAACTCACAGCATATGATTAATCACTCATCGTTTGAAATCGTGATAAGATTTTGCTAGAAAACCGGGACAAACAAAGGTCGCGATATTCTTGTAGCGCGGCTTTGGTGATTTTTCGTCCCAGCGCTACAAGAATAATTCTGGTGCTATTTTCTCGCGTTTTTTCAGCTTTTTGGCATTTTGGGTGAGGTTTAAAAGTTTCTTAAATAGTGATTAAGCATTACTAGGCTCAGCATAATCATTTGTGAATCCATTTTTTAATATAATGACTTTTAAAACTCCTTCAACAAAAACAAACCTATGTCTTAAAACTAAAATTTTCAAAGCAGACTCAAACTTTCATGTAAACGGTAAACAAAATTTCCTAAAGGAGGAAAAATCAAAATAAAATAAAATGAAATAACTAGAAATAAGAAGGAAATCAAACCAAAATTTAAGAAACAAAACCAAAATTGAAGAAACAAAATTCAGACTTAACACAAGGGAAGGTAAAATCATTGCATCTACTTATTTTATAGCTTCTACTAGTATTGCAGATCCATATTTATCAGTTTATGAGATTGATATCCAGGGTGACTCGAATCTACATTCAGTCCCTACTTCCAAACTGGAAGCTAGGAAGATAACTGGAAACTCACCTGACACTCAGAAAGGAAAGACCCTTGCACTATGCCATGCAATCTTACCTCATTCAGAGAGATGCAATAGACTCTCTGTAAGATGCTATATGGCAAGGGCTTAGTCTCACTACATTCAAAAGAATGGATATGATCATACACCTCTTCATCCAGCAAGAGACAAAGGTTACATTCCTCCTTCCTTCCATCATCATTTTTAGAGAAGAAGGAGAAGTCTACATGCCAGGCCCCAGAATACATGTGCACAGCACACCATGCATGCTACTTCACCACCTCATAGAGATGAAGATTGCAGCAACATATTTTCAAGTTTTTCAAACTTGAGACCTGATTATACCTGCTTAGATAGAGGGGGGGCTTTTTTCCCATGTGGTTTTTTCCCTAGCTCCTTGTATTAAGCAATTACTTTATTTTACTTGATGTAATGGGTGACCTATGGTCTTAGTTACTAGGGCCCACAGATTGTCCAAGTTAGCATTAAGGGGGGTTGTTAGGATTATTAATCCTCCCTTGTCTAGTTTGGTCATATGTCTAAATCAGGAGTCATGTCTAAATCGGGAGTCCATCTAATTTATTTTTAGTCACTAGCACCACTTGGTCCACTTGGCCTAATTAGGGTACATGTTTTAGTTACTAAAGTGTGGGGAACACTAATTGAGGCTTACTGCCACTGATTACACTTGATTGCATCAGTTTAGGAGCCTCCTAGACCAATCCCTACAATTTAGGAGCCACTGGGAGTGCCAAAACCAAACAAGGTCGGTTCAGTTCAGTTAATGACTAGTCAAGCTAAGTTAGGAGTCAGTTACATTCAGTTCTAGTCCTATACATTTAGTTAGCGCTAGGTTTACATGATTGCACTCAGGAGGGGCGTATTTCTCACCTACCACAGTCAGTTAGCCTTAGTCAACATTGAATGTAACACTTGCGTTGTGTTTTAGAGCTCCGATGAACTCCGGTTATGGTTTAGACAAGGTCAGTTAACTATTGAGTCCTTCGATAGTGATTTAGACAAGGTCTTAGTTACCTATAGTGAAGTAGAGTCTAATCAATTTGAATTTCCTCATGTGGATTCGAATTGCTTGTGGCTATTAAATCCATTGTATTTCATTGTAATTATTATCTAATTACCTTTTTTATTAATGAAAGCATTCACAACTGCAAGCCATTTTTGCATTGTTTCATTCTTCAATTGCTGAGTAAATTGTGTGGTCTATTTTGTGAGTTATGTGTTTGTCCACAGATCTATGTGCTCAATTTAATACTTATCCATGTCCATTGCACTTATATGTATCGGGGACTACTATATGTACTCCATATCCGTAGTCAAGTATACATATTTATCTTTGTATCATGCTAGCGAGTAGCTAGTTCTTCCACCTGGATCTTCACTGTTGGGATATTATAAACCCACTTGATACTTAGGATAACACTATTTAATCATTTTTTATTAAATTCCTACCCACTATCCTAGATAGTTGGCATCCACTTGCACCATTTGGTTAACACTTGCCATATATAACCCAGGAGCGCATTTATCTTGATTATGTTTAGATCCTTCCAACTTTATTTTCTTCAAGAATTAGTAACTGAACCTTCCTACAGATTCTATCTTTATACTGCTTTTATCTTGATTTTCAGTGGATAACGTAAATCTAGTAAACTAGGAAACGGTTATCTTTTGTTTCCAACCCATCCTCCATGATTTTATTTCCAGATTCTAGGATTAATATGTTTTTCCATCACTCATGACAACTCACTCATGCTTTTTCTAATTCATGAGGTCCTTGACAGAGTTGGAAAGTGCTTTAGCCACCTATGGGGGTTTATCATATTTAGTAATCCTAACTTATAAGCTAGCATGAGTTTTCTTCTATCAACTCAATTTTCCTTTATAAGGATGCATTCCTATTTTAATAATCAATCATCATTTATTGATCACTCTTTAATGTGTGTTCATGATTCTTCTTCTTCTCTCCTTATGCTAATTCTCTGCAATTCCCTATGACTTTAATTGTGTGCTTAGATTCTTAACTTGTTTATAGAATTATTGCTACCATCGAGGATTTAGAATTCTGACATGGTATTACAACCTTGAATTTAGAATTATGACATTTACTAATCCACTTCTAGTACTATTATAATGTATTTCGGCCATCGTGTACCCCTCTAAGTTCACACATTAGGGGGCATTTGTTACAGTGTGATTTGTCGCACCTTATGCATCATGCCTTAATGGAATTTCAGTTGTCCCTATGAATACTCACTAGACCCCCCTTACTTACTATAGCCCCGATGCTTCAGTTTAACCCTAAAAAATATATTTTGGAAGATACATGAGGGTTAACAGTTATACAGCTCGCATATACACAGCTTACACAATTACAACCTGTGTACATCGGTTTTATGCTAAAAAACAAAAATAAAAAGTATTTGCAGTTTTACTCATCAACCAACGAGTATCTTGATCCTTGGCCTTCCATATACCTGGAAACACTCTAATTCAACCCTCCATTTCCCATTTGAGGGCTATATGTTGAACCATTGTGAAGCATTAGGGGAGGAGGAAACTTGGAGAGTAAGGAAACTAGAGCAATTTTTCCCCCAATTTCCATATACTAGAGTCTGCATCCCTTTGTCCTTGTTTACAAGACTCTTTATGTTCATCTCCCAAACTCACCATTGTATTTGTGATATTTCCTTGCTATGGAGGATTGAAGTAGTGGAGGCATAGGTGGAGGAACTTGGTTTCTTGATTCTGACAAGTTGCCGATAGAGGTTTTTGCAATGTATCTCTATTCTTACATTAATAAAAATATCAATTTCTCATCGAATTTCATGTACAATTGTTTATATTCATATTCTTGGGTATAGTTTATGTATACATGTTTAAATGGATTATGATGTTTGAATGCTAACATTTAATACATTTAATGCTTGGATATATATTTTTTGTTAAGGAAAAATTGTAGGGATAGGAATTTGATCATCAGCTCAACGATGGTCTTCTTCGAACATCCAGTTGAGGTACAAACTCTTTCCCTTAGTTGTTAGCTTCTTTAATTTATCTAGCATATTTGAGAATGGATGTGATTAATGGTGTCATCCTGTCTATTGTGGTCCACCCCAATCCATAGAAAGATTTTGTCCATAAAAATGGTCTATATATTCAACATTGTGGCCACTTGGGATCAACCATGGTCAATGTTATTCAATGGCAGCTAACAACCAAATTGAATGATCCATAATATAGTCCATTACGTTGGACTCCATGGGTTGGTTGGTTCAGGGGGGCATTGGGATAGAAGGATTTTTAGAGATGGAATTATAAAGCTACCTACTAGTCTTTGGATTGAGGGATAAATGTGCATGGTATTTGTGGATGAGTGAGGTAGGTGACAGTGGGATAGTTATGAGGTAAACTTAACAACATGTTGTACCATGATTCATTGCAATGCATATTATGGTCTATATATTCAACATTGTGGCCCCTTTGGACCAACTACGCTCAATGATATTCAATGAAAAGTAAAAACCAAATAAATGATCCATAATATGGTCCGTGACAGTGAACTCTGTGTGTTTGTTGGTTCAGGGGGGAATTGGTCTAGAAGGATTTTGCCGGGAGATAGAATTATAGATCTATCTAGTCTTCTGATTGGGAGATAAGTGTACATGGAATATGTGGATGAGTGAGCTAGGTGATGATGGACCAATCATGGGGCAATGTTAAGAATATGGAAAACCATGATTTGTTGCGGTGCATATTATGGTATATATTCAAACATTGTGGTCATTTGGTATCAACCATGGTCAATGATATTCAATGACAGTTAGAAACCAATTATCTGTAATATGGTCCATGAGGGTGGACTATGTGGGTTAGCCGGTTTAAGGGGGAATTGGGATAGAAGCATTTTGGGAGATGGAATTATTTATTTATCCAGTCATCAAATTAGATAGAATGTGCATGGCATTTGTGGATGAATGAGCTAGTTGACAGTTGACTAGTCGCGAGGAAACTTTAATAATATGGTGAACCATTTCCTTCGTGCATATGGTCTATATATTCAACGTGGTCAATTGAGATCAACCATGGTCAATGCTATTCAATGATACTTAAGAACCAAATTGCATGATCCATAATATGGTCCACAAGGGTGGAATATGGGGGTTGATTGGTTCAGGGGTCCATTGGACTAGCTGGATTTTGGGAGATGGAATTATCGATCCATCCAGTTATTGGGATAGTGGAAAATTGTGCATGGTAGTCAAATAGGTGTTGTATAAATGTAATTAATAATATTGAACCATGATCAACTGGATAAAATATAGTGAAATCATCCATCATCTATACCTTTAGGGATACCTTGTCAAATATGTATATTTAAAGTATTTCCTTCCTAGACGATGTAAAATTAAGTAAACCATCTAACATATCATACAACCTTGATATCTGTTCCAACATTGCAAATTATGTGTCATCGTCAATATCGGGTAGAGTAATAGAGTTAATCATATGTGAGACTCTGTTGCATTTTCAGGTAAATCTTGTACTGCATTGGAATCAAATTGAACATCTCGATAATATGGATCATTTTGAATCTTATATAACAATGCAACCATAACTATTTGGTTTCTAAGAGTGACATCATAACTCGATACTTGTCGTCCTTTTTTCTGCACAACAATTATTTAGTATAAGTTGTTAATATGTTGGCAATGTCTTGGAAACATATTTAACCTCTTGCAGAAAATTGATGACATGTCCTCAATATTTATATTGTCCACCTATTGAATGCATAACCTGCAAAATTGGAATTGCACGTGCTATCAACATCTCTTCAGCTTGTGTGAGAACTCCAAGGACTTGAGGTTTTGTTCCTGGATCCGTGTGATTCCTGGATGAAAATCTGTGAATAGCTCCATCTCTTTGACATCACATACACATTGGATATGTATTTTTATTATGTACTTGTATTACAAGATATGACTCCTAACATAAATGAGACATTTGAACCTTTGATAATTGATCAATTCGGTCATGAAATCTTTGATGTCTAGTATTTATTTCTTCATATGATAATGACATATTATCCTCAATTTGAATATCTTGTTTGAGGACCATATTAGCATTTTATGCATCATCCCTCTCAGTGAAAGTTACATGTTGAGATCAAGCACATACAACTTCTAAAGATCTTTTTTCGATGGGATTACCTTCCTTACAGTGTTCAACATATGGTACTACAAGTATATTGGTTGAATTTTGTTTTTGTCGTTATGCATTTTGTTTTCTTATATTAAATTTGTAGAATATTATTTCTTTTATTTATCAATTCTTTTTTTATAAAATAATAGTGAAAATAAATTTCAGATGATTGGTTCTAAATTGCAACATGTTATTTGTTTATTGAATACGCGTGGAATGTAGAAACAAGGCTTCCTTATTTTTTCAACGCACATAGAATATCGTTGGCGTGGTTGTGCCATTTATATGAAACAATGTTTAATGGTTTAGCGATATCAATAAGAATGACACTGAATAATACATAAAAGAAAACCACAATAGGATGAAGTAAGTGTCAATAAATGATTATCATATAGCCATTCATTTCTGACACGAGAGAAATTCGTCATACCTTGTAATCAAAGAATAAATCTATATTAAATCCATTATTTTTTGTCGGTACACAAAAGGACAATTAGGATTGAAGTGGCCAAAACACTATAGATGTGCATGACCTTTGATGCATGATCTCCAGGCTATCCTGATATATTTTTATTCTGAGTTTTGGGTTGCACATGCAACTATGTGCATTGCAACTCACGTGTCACACACGACTATGTGCATTGCAGCCTGCGTGTACATTGTGCATGCAAGTTCCCTTTGAGCAACAAGTTTGTCATACGCGCCTTGCTTATACAAACACTCTTGTGTACCTTAATTCGACATTAAAAAATATAAATCGTGATTAGATGAGATTAGTTGGGCCTTAATCCATAACTATCCCAACTGTCTCAACCATCCTCACCTTCGAAACCACTATATTTCCCAATGTATAAATAGGGGCCTTGGGATGGGGCTAATCAATCAATTTCAGAAGAGAAAAGTTATGCTGGTGGTATATATTCAGAGTCTTGGAGTAGCAGAACTCGAAGTCCTCGGTTGCAGAGGATTCCTTGTGTCAGAACCTGGGTTTTATTCTTACCTATTCATTGTTTGTTAATAAATATAATTGTTCTTCCAATCTTGGTATTGTGCTTGTTTCATGTATATTGGTTAACGAATGTTTTCAATTATGATATTAATATGCATTTCATCTAACCTCTGATATATTTACGTATGAGATATTTCTTGAAGAATTGGCTCTTTGCAAGTGAAGAGAAGCATCCCTAGAAGCTTTGGAGAAGATTGAAGCGAGAGAAGACCAAGCTTGGATCAACCGTCATAAACCAGGTAAGCCAAACTCTCTTCCTATTCTCATTTCATTTTCTGTAAAAGTTGATTGTCTGCAAGTCTAGTAGTAAGTCTAGGTTACAAGGGTGTATTGTCCTGTACAACAGAACTGACGACTCCACTTGGGATTCTAGCCTGTTGTGGGTTCATACTGTAGGTTCCCTTTACCAGTATTTGTTCTGATTATGATTCTGAGTGTAATTATTTTTATCTTGCTTTTATTTACAGTGTAGTGTGCCTGGAAGTCTATGCTAGTTTTTGTTCTTTGAAAAAAAATTAGCAGTACATGCGGGTTGCTCTCTAAGACAGTCATGTGTCGTATGCATGTTACTTAAATACACAGTCACGTGTGTCCTATAGTAGCTTATTAATTGGGTAGGGTTTTCTTATCCCTGTCCCTTTGGATTTTGAGTTGTTTTCGGAGTTTTCTGTTAATGGCATGACTCTGTGAGTCTGAAGTCTATGTGTCACACCATTTTCTTAGTCATCAATCCTTTGAGATTTTTGCTTGATTTTCTTTCATTTGTGAAATGTGGATGATCCTCCTACTTGGTTTATAGGTTGAGTGCCTGTGTCTAGGTTAGTGATCAGGACTGTAGATGCTTTATACTCTGTGCTGCGTCTTGTAGTCTCAGTTTGGCACTTCTTCTTTTGTGAATCTAGCAAACTTTTAAAGTGGTTAGTTTCTCCAAGTTAGGGTTTCTTCCAATATTCTTCTTCTTGGTTGAAGTGGGTCACTTTGGGATCCGTTTGCCTTATTTTCACTATATATATGCTTAGAATTGTCAAATTTCTCAAGTTGCATTCATTTTCATTATAGTTTTTTGAAGTTATTTGAAAAGAAAAGACAAAAATATTTTGTATTAGGTTGCATATAGTATTACTTTTCGTTATTTTTCAAGAAAAATTCATAAAATTCATAAAAAGTCTTGTGCTTTCTCATACTTCGCTTTAATTTCATTAACTTTCATTTATAAAAAGAAAAAGAAATTTGGTTTAAGTATCTACAATCTACTTTGAAATTTGTTTTATGCATCATTTTACTTTTTCTTATCGAGTCCATAACATCACACTAGCTTCATGCCATCTACCTTTTGACTAAAAACATCCTACTAAAAAGAACGATATAATTTAAAAGTTATTAGTAAGTTTTTATTTTTAGGCTCTTCCACCTACTAGCTTGGGATAGACTTGTGGGATAGGGATTTTAAGTCTCCACAAGTACTAAATTGAAATCGTAGCTGGCTAATCACTAGGTAAAGAATTTTCTATGTTGGTTGTATATGGGAAGCTCCTCTCAAATGGGAGTTAATCACGAGGCCGCGTGGAGGCTTGGACTGAGGAGATAACCCTCTGATTCCTTGTCAAAGCGTAGACCAAAATTTTTGCGCATCTAGGGACTTCTGTCAATACCACCTCTTGGGCCCCGTACGATGCCGATGTTGACAGGATTTCAGGCTTTGCTACCCCGCCCATGCATATGAATTAGTCTTGTGACTATCCCCCCCAAACTGTCAGTATAGTTAAGGCATCCTTTAGTCTCTTTGACATCTAGGGTTCATACACGGGTACACCGGAAGGTTATTTCTAGTTGACCTTGGACGGGCTTGGAAGGTAACCCTGGTAGAAGGTGTGGAAGGGTGGTAGGGTGATTCCTCCGCTTATGCCCAAGAAAATATACAAGGATGTCAAGTATCTATCTCTCAACTTTCTTCTGGAAAGCATATCTTATACCCTGTGTGTCTGTTTTGGGTGTAGGAAATTTTGTAATGAGTGTTGTGTGGTTTGTTTGTGTTTAGTCTGTTTTAGGGTGTGTGAAGACTTGATTTTAACTGTGGAGCACCAACCTATCCAAAGGTCAAGAAGGTTTAAAAACCTTCCTCCATCAACTACAGTAGAGCCTCCACCGCCCCCTCAAAGGCGGAGAGTAGATACAGACGGTTATTTTGAACCGGTAGGAATCAGTGAAGTTCCAAGTGAACCAGAACTTAGGACAAACCAAGTAGATACAACTATAATAGAGATAGAAGACTTGTAGGCTGAGGAGTTTTCAAGAAAGTTTAATTCACCTCTTACTAACTTAAACGATCCTATGATCGTCTAGGTTATTCCATTTAACTCACCTATGACTGGTGTTCTCGTGAGCAGCATTATGGCAAGCTCTATGGAGGGTATGTCTGCCCCCGCCTCAGCCTTACCAGCTGGAGGAGTGCCACTTCCCCCTCTAGGTACTCCTAGACCAAGTACACCTTCTACACTTTTTCCACCTAGAATTTGGGTGGTTAAACCTCCAACTTATTCAAATTTAGAAGGCCCTTCTGCTGGGGTTGTCACTGGGATTCCTAGTGCTCCTTTTTATTCACCCTCTTTTGCACACACTGCTCAGATTGGTCTTGTTGGATCCTCTTAATTTATCTAGGGATTTCCATGGAATGGGAGGAACAATCCCCCATCCACTTCCTATGTATTCCCCCTATGTATGTGGGGATGCAATTTGGAAATACCAAAACCTATGGTCAATTTTTTTGAACTCATGTTTCAAATCCGTTCAAGAGCTCTCATTTCTCGCTTTTTAGTGGAGGGATACCTGCTCCAATCTTTTAGACTCCAGTTTCATCTGGAGGAGCTCAAACTACCTATACTACACCACACAAAAATAATCCACTGGCTTATGGGTGGAATCATTTTCAAAGTAGTCCAACTACTTCACAACCAGCAGTTGGGGGAAACCCTACCTTCATGTTTGGGAACCAAGGGGCAAGTCCTTATACCTCCCAAACTCGTACTTTTCAGGCTCCTCTTAGGCCCAAACTTCCATTTCTAGTGACTTTGAATTTGCCAGACTTAAAAAAGTTAATGAATGACCTGGTGAAACACAATGCTATGTGGCCACCTGTTCCAACTAAGCTACCTTCAGACATTCCCAAGTTCAAGGGAAAAACTAGAGAAGATCTAGGAGCTCATGTCACCACATTCCATTTATTGTGCTCATCCAACTCACTAAACGATGACACCGTTCGGTTGAGATTGTTCCAAAGGACTTTAATTGGTGTTGAAGCAAAGTGGTATATCGAATTTCCATTTGCTACATTTGATAGTTTTTGGAACTTAGTAGAGTTATTCTTGAACCACTTCCAACTTCCTGTCTGGTATGATGCCAGCATAGACCTCTTGTCTACTTTTGGGCAAGATAAAGCCACTCACATTTCAGATCACATCCAAGAGTGGCGAAGAAGGAAGAGGCTTATAAAAGCTACCATCCCACCCCCCCCCCCCCCCCCCCCCCCCCCCCCCCGAGTTTCTATTAGAGTGGTTCCTTTAGTCTTTGTTTCCTTATATAGCTAAGGATGTATCCACTTTGGGGGTAACTACTAAAGAAGAGGCCATCCTTAGGGCCTAGCAATTGGATCTGATATCTGCCCAGTCTGGGATATTATATGAAATTGTACCTGAGGCACTGCGGTCTTCTCATAGTGTTTAGAAACCCAATACTAGACCCCATGATGATGGTGTGGTTGGCTCAGTTCAATCTCCCACCATAGAGTCCTTGTCTAAACAACTACAGGAGTTGTCTGTCAAGTATTTTATGGTGGAGGCAGCAAAGGCTACCCCCTCACCACAAAATGCAATTATTTTTGCACAATCCTCTCAGAAGGGAAATCAGCATCCCGGTGGGAAGAAGAAGAAGGGGAAAAAGATGAGGGAAACCAAAACAAGCCAGATCTCGCAAACAGTGCTTATGGGGGAAAAAAAGATAAGAAACGAGTGAATTTTACTTGAAAGTTGTGCCAAGAAGAACACCTAACCCATCAATTCCCTCTTATTGATCAAGCTCATAATCTTCTAAAAACTCAACAACCAGTTGTCCTAAAGGACCCATTTCCCCAAGGACAAAATTCAGCTTTGGTTTCTAGCGTAGATGGGGGCACTTCTAATTCCCCTGACAAAAATTATATCAACATGGTTCGATCCGAGACGTTACTCTAGACTAGAAATAAGAACTATGAGACAGAGGCTCCGGAGAAGGGTAAGTCTATAGGTGAAACCTCTAACCTTCTCACAATCGAGAAACCTATCGAACCTATGCCTAAGATACCGAAAGGTGTCTTTAAGAAATCATTGCATAATCCCAATGTTAGGGCTGCTTCTAACTACTCCGTAGTGGAATATTTGGCCCAAACCCCATGTGCAATTTCGGCTTTGGACGTGCTACAGAGTTGTCCCACCTAGAGATATGCACTCTTAGTAGCCTTAGGTAGTATGGATTCGTCGAGCCTTATGGAAAAATTGAATTTGTCTGATGTTAAGATTTTCCTTCCGTATCATGTCGCTTTGTCAGTAGATGTCATCCATGGTGTAAATACCATTGGAAGGAAAGTTGTTGATGAAGGTGCTTCCACATGTGTCATGTCTTTGTCTCGCTGGAAGGCTCTTGGATCTACAAAGCTAGTTCCATCGAACACCTTACTTGCTTCTTTCGACGGAAGGTCATTTCATCCACATGGTATCCTACCATCTTTCAAGATTAAGTTGGCAGGGAAGGTAGTGTCTCTTTAAGTAGAGGTGATTGATTCCCCATTGGGTTATAACTTGCTTTTGGGGAGAAGTTGGACTTACTCTATGTGTGCGATTGCCTCGGTCGTTCTTTGAGTGGTAGTGTTTCCACACGAAGCGAAGTTGGTCACTATTGACCAACTCAGTTTCACTCGGAAGGGCCATATGGAAACTAATGAGTCCATCGTACCATTGGTTAATCAGGTTAGAATAGATAATGAGAGAATGGGGATTGGTATGTACTCATCGTTAATGGGCACTTTTGATATCCCAGCCCCTGTAAACTATCCAGGTTCTACCTATATTGGGAAGTCCGTCGAGCCAGTTGTCGATAGAATATATCCTTGGGTTTTTCCTTCCCGTAATGAACTTGAAATGTCCTTATCGACAATGGACGTAATTTGTCAAGATATCATTGACACAATTTTTTATCCTATTCCAACTCCTATTTTAGTCTCTGAATATTCGGAAGAACCTTATTTGCCTTCTTGGCCAGGGAACTCTATATATTTCGTTGACTGCTTAGACATGGTTTTGCCATTAGATGAAGCCATTTTGGAATCCATGAGTAGGAAATATAATATTTGAGAAGATATTCACCATAGATCCTACTCCCTTTCAGAACTGGGTTGAATCAAACACAAGGAGTTTGATATGAGACTGGTGGAAGATGTTGGTTCTACCAATATCTTTCTATACCCTGACGTCATGAAACTGTGCATATTGATGCAAACTATTTATTAGAAGAAGTTTCCATAGATATTTCCTTGTTAAAGCAATTTCATGACGCATGTGCCTAGTCATCCCTACTAGGAATTGATCCATATAACATTGAACATGGAATCCGAACCTACCTTGATTCTAAACTTGTTTGATGAAGACAAAAAAAAATACTATTCTTAGGCTTAGTACCTTTTCGTATATTTTTATCGTATGTAACTTTACGTACAATAGTTAGCTGGTTTGTGTTCTTATAATATTTGTTGGTTTTTACAGATGTCTTCCAAGTTGTTCGTATCAAAGTTCATTAATTAATGCATATGCGAACTACATCTGAGATTGACATTTAACACATATTTTATAAAAAATACATAACAAATACAATGTAAACACACGTAAATAAACCGACAATACATATGTTTGTGTGTGTGTGTGTGTGTGTGTGTGAATATCTATCCATAAGATAGGTCGAGTTTTTTATCCTCAGATCCAGTCATAACTGTATAATTATACAAAAATATACAAAATTTGGATCGCAATCCATAAAATGCCCCTAGATCTAATATTGACCACCCTGGTCTTCCTGACCACCCTGTTCATCCTAATCACCCTGGTCACCCTAATCACCAAACTCCTCAGCTTCTTCAGCTACAGCAACCTCCATGACTTCTATGTAGACAAGTACAGCCCTGGCTACCCTTCTCATAAGGCGTATCCAGGTAGGTGGAATTCTGACAACAAGTTCCTACATGATGGTAGGGATCTGCTCAATATGTATGGTTGGGACTCTGTAGGTAATCTTGGGCAGCTTGACCTCAAGTACCCTCATCAAACCTTGGTCTTCCCATGCCACTGGTCGTACAAACATCTTGGGATTCCCATCAAGGCAGATAGGCCCAATATCTGCATTTTAAACATTAAATGGATTAAAAAATCTTATACATATGTATATATCTTTATGATAAAAATTCATAAAAATTTAAAAACCTAAAAAGCAAAATACCTAATGTTCCCCATACTCCTCCAGGAGGGAAGATGAGATCATTGTCACCTCGAAAGTCCAAACCAACATATGGAAACTGCTCTAATGCTGGATACTTCTGCCCCCACCACAAGTAGAAATCATCGTCATATACACTCTGAACTGACCCACTGCCACCCTGGCGAAGGAAAATCTCTCCCCACCTAATCAGTCTAGGCTGACAAGGAAAGAATGCTGGAAGTGGTAATGTAGGGTTGATTGCAGGCACTCTCTCAAAAAAGAAGGCCACTGATTTGCTGGAATATCCAAAATTATTCCACCGTCCTCTCTTGCAGTCGGAGAGTTGTTTTTTCATGATCGAGATTATTCCCGAGCACCAGTTAAACACAGTTCCCTGTAGACACTCTACAACAATCCTCATTTGGTTTCGAGTAGTAATATGAAGTGATGAAGGTCCTGCCACTCTCACTATAGTACTTACCAGCACTTGCAGCGGGAAGTTACTAATATGTACAATAGGGACACATGATCCCTTTTTCTGACTCCCAGGTGTGCAGTAAGTGTTGATATAATCCTGAACACTCATGGGGTCACCGCCCCTGCCAGTACCTTCAAGGTTGACAGGTATTCCCTGTCAAGAAAGTAAATGTCTTCTGGTGCCACTTCCAAGGTCTCACCTTGAAGGTCAAATTCCCCAAGGTCATGATCCCAGTAGCCAATAAAAAACTTGAGCAAATGGACATTGGCCTACATAGGTGAAGTACAAAAGAATATCAATAACCCACTTTGCCGCAATTCCTACACAGCGGGGGAACTACGGAGTGCATCTCGGTCTATATCTTCATGTTCCCACTCCCTCCACTCCAAAACCATCTTTAAACCTGCCCATTAAACCAACATTTAACATAAGAATCCATGAAATTCTTTAAATGTTGGCCCTATTTTATTTTCTCTATGTCGCGCAGTACATGCGACTGTCTTTTAGATAGGTCATGTGTGACACACGGGTTTCTTTTGAGTAGGTCGCGTGTATAATGCATGTATGTGACTATGTAAGTCCCCAACCCGCATGTACTACACGACCCCCTTAATACAGGCTTAAAACATCCAAAATTTGCATAAAATTGAAAATGTAAACGGTTGAAATGGAAGAGAATGAAGATCTAGTTTACCTGGAACTTGTGGATTTCCAAATGATCCACCGGTTTGTCCACAAAAAGCAATTCGAGCTAGAGGTAAAATGTTGTCAAATTGGGTTAAAACTTCAAATGGTATGTTTTAATTTCTATTTTTGGACTATATATAGGAAAATTTCAAATTGTGGGTTTTTAGCCTATAGTTTCAAAACTTGTGTTATAAATTGAACTAATACCATGTCATGTTTTCCTAATGCAACAGGTCCAAGGTCATTTAAAGTTGTTATTCACTCATATAGGGTAGGACTTTGGTCATTCATATGCCTTTTTGCATTTATACCTAATATGTTATAACCCTAGGATCACTACTTTGACCATGGACTTTGGTGTTTAACCATTATTACCTTGTTTATACCATTGTTCTTCCATGGATAGGGCCTTCCTTCCATGAGTACCCTAGTTTAAAACACATTGTTGTCTTTTGGTACTCATCCCGCATTTGTCATAGGTTCAGGGGATCCTTCTTAGCTATTTTTCACGCCAAACTGAGCCTCATTTTGTTCTCTTTTTACAAGCTATCCCCTTTATAAGTCTCCCCGCCCTTATGGAGTTTCTTTAGGCTCATGTTTAACTCCTCAAAATAGACTTGAATGCCAAGTAAACTTGTCCATTCAGGATCGTTAAGAATATGTGAATGGGAATCCACATTGGTGGTAGTTTATCACTTTTTTGGACCATGTGGAATAATACGAAAAAGGAACACTCTCTTTTCTTCGGAATTGAGAAGAGTATTCTCAGGTATAGGTTTATCGCTTTTCCGGACCCGAGGGACTAAATTTACGGAAAAAGAGCGTCCAATATGAACTTAGTTTTCTCTTTTTCATGCTCTAGACCTAAACATGAAAAAGATTATGAGCATACTTTATGCCTTTGTCATGCTCATTAAACCCTAAAGAACAAATCATTGAGTATACTGTTGTAAGCCCCATTTCTCATAACCAAATGGATCTTTCTGAGTGATCTTGCTTTCCTTCACACTCATAAAACTCAAGCTATATGCTGTTGTTTAAGGGGCGTTGGGTAGGTGGTAATTTAACCTTTTTCGGACCTCCATGACTAAGTACGAAAAAGGTGTTCCTTACTTATTTGGAAGCTAAGAGAGTTCTTCTGTGGTATGTTTTATACTTTTCCAGCCTCAGGAGACTAAATTGGATGAAAAATCACCCCCCTTGGAGTCTTCTTCGGAGTTTTCAAACTCTCTAAACATGAAAATACCAATGAGCATGTACTAGTTCGGGCTCGTAAAATCCACAAATTAGTGACTTTATCAAGCATTATTCTCTCCCCTCTTCAAGCTTGTTAAAAATTAAGAGAGACCTAAGTTGACTTTCCTAGACTCGTTAAAATTTTACAGGAAAGATAAGGAAGAAGTATTCTTTTTGGGTTATAGGCAGTGGCAGCATGTCCTCCTTGAACATAGCACTCTTTGAACTTTCCGATACTCATGTCTCAGTGTACACTTTCAACTCAACTATTACTTCAAGTTTCTTACTCCTCCACTTGTCCTTTATATATGGGGAATCTAATCATGTCTCCTACATGACATATAAGTTTAGTTGTTCTATCTGTAAAGTTAAAAGTTTCCTTGGGTCATCTCTATGTCGTGCTCACTATTCAAGGATTTATCCCTGCATCTGATTATTATCCTGATTCCATCATTATCCTATCTGAGTATCATTTGTGTTTACCTTCACGTATCCAATTCCTAGTCACTCTTGTGATCCGTTGGAGGATCGATTTCCTTCCTCATCACAGTGTGGTTTCTCATAAGCACTTCCTGAAGACAAAGACCTAGAGTTTTGACAATGTTACCTTAGGTTTCACTATCATTATTGGTGAATTCCTTTGCTTCAGTTTGTTAGTTTCACCTATTGATTGACAATCTATTGAATCCTTTCAATGTTTGACTTCAATACATGTATTCACATGGTAAAGATTGTTCTGGTTCCCTTTAATTTCTATGAAGACCTTAGGTTCACCTTTATAACCTAAGTTGCGCAAGGCTATTTTATGATCAGTTAGACAACTTCCAGATTTTCAAGACTCATCATTGTATATTGTGGCTTCGATCCACCTTTGTAATATACGTGGTCTTGTACCTGTATCATATGATGTAATCAAATATTGTAAAGGAGCTAGTGTTTCAGTATATTGAACATGGCATCCTCATATATGATTTTGTATATGACATTGATATGTATTTTTTTCAGGTACTTCCTCTGCTTCCTTGGACATCTGAGTTGTCCAAGATAAAGATTGTAATGTATTTCAGCCATCGCTTCCCTCTAACCTCACACATTAGGGGACATCTATTATCAGCCAAAATGGCACTTCTTCGTCTGAGTGCTGACATTCATTATGTTGGTACACAAAACGACAATTAGGATTGAAGTGTCCAAAGCACTATAAATGTGCATGAAATTTCATGCATGATCTCCATACCAACCTGATATATTTTTATTCTGAGTTTTGGGTTGCACACGTGACTACGTGCATTGCAACTCACGTGTCACACATGACTATGTGCATTGCAACCCACATGTGCATTGCACACGTGAATTACCTTTGAGCAACAAGCATGTCATATGCACCTTGCTTATACAAACACTCACGTGTACCTTAATTCGACATTAAAAAATATAAATCGTGATTAGATGAAATTAGTTGGGCCTTAATACATAACTATCCCAACTGTCTCAACCATCCTAACCTTCGAAACCACTCTATTTCCCAATGTGTAAATACAAGCCTTGGGTTGGAGCTAATCAATCAATTTCAGAAGAGCAAAGTTATGCTAGTGGTATATCTTCACAGTCTTGGAGCAGCAAAACTCAGAGTCCTCGGTTGCAGAGGATTCCTTGTGTTAGAAGCTGGGTTGTATTCTTACTATTCATTGTTTGTTAATAAAGAAAATTCTTCTTCCAATATTGGTATTGTGCTTGTCTCATGTATATTGGTTAATGAATGTTTTCAATTATGATATTAATATGCATTTCATCTAACCTATGATATATTTATGTATGAGATATTGCTTGAAGAATTGGCTCTTTGCAGGTGAAGAGAAGCATCCCTAGAATCTTTGGAGAAGATTGAAGTGAGAGAAGACCAATCTTGGATCAACTGTCATAAACCGGGTAAGCCAAACTCTCTTACTATTCTCATTTCATTTTCTGTAAAAGCTTATTGCATGCAAGTCTGGTAGTAAGTTGCTAACTTTAGACCCTAGGTTACAAGGGTGTATTGTCCTGTACAACACTTATGGTGTCCGCCTCCATGACATGCACTACCTCTTCGTGGAGTGTCGTGTTTCCTTGGCATTTTCACCTTCAACTTTTTTTGTAGGCTGTCGGAGGAAGAAACGATTAGCAGAAGCAGGAAGTCAAGCAGGCCAAGAGAATGGAGGTTAGAAGGCTCCTTAATGTGAAATATCAGCTTCATAGAACGATGAATAGACATGCACCGATGTAAACTCTTTTGCGTTACTACCAGGGTTCGACTTGACATCCTAACTTCTTGACGGGTTGGAAGGCAGTTCGCCCCCCTAGGAATTTAGATATACCACGCCGCCTTCTACTCCATTTCTCATGCCAGAGCCACATGTCCTGAGCCACACGTCTAGAGCCACGCATCCTGAGTGATGGTCGGCCCATGTGAAATCCTTGTCTGTGACCCACATCCGGGGGATTAATGGTATATGAGTTCATCCATTTATTAAATCCATTGTTTTTTAATTCATTTCATGTTAATTTTTTCCTTTATGTTGCTGAAATATGATGATGGATCCAAGCTAATAATTAGGTGGTACATGATTTTTATTTTAGTTTTCTGGGCATGGTTTGAGTTAAGTTTTATTGATTTTTTTAATAAAAAAATAATTTAATTTAAATTCTATTATTTCTTATAAATGTGATGTTTATATAGGGTTTTGGAATGGTGTTATTTCATTGAGATGACCAAGATGCTTCAGTGGAGGAGATTTAATGTTTACATTACCAAAAAATTAAAAGTAATTAAAACTCTATATAAGATCATAAAATAAAAAAATTAAGAAATACGGTCATCCAAAATCGATAAAAGTCGAAGATTTATAAATCAAGGAAGTCTGACAAAAGTCATGTTGAAACCAGAAGAGAAATAGAGGAAGAATTGGTCCACCGATTTGAGGGAATCATGATGGAGGACCAAGGCAATAGAAGCCAAGAGATAGGAAGGATAACAAGACTTATTCCCTCGTTAGTAACCCAATATCATAATGAGATGATGGTTAAACCTTATTTCTATTCAAGAGGTTGAGGAAGCAATGAACCAGATGGCCTTGGGGAAAGCGCCACGACCAGATGGTTTCACAACATTTTTTTTTCATTTCTTCTGGGACTTGATTAAACATGAGGTTTTGGAAATAGCGGAGGAATCGAGAAGAAACCATGGGGTCTTAAAGGATTTTAATGCTACCTTCCTGACCCTAGCCCCAAAAGGGGAAGGAGTAACGAGTTGATACCCCCAATAAGTCCAGGCCCAAAGCTCCATGCAATTTCATATACAAAATCATTACTAAGGTTATATCCAATAGGCTAAAGTCACTCCTCCCCAATTTGATTAACCTAGAACAATCGAGGTTCGTCGAAGTAAAGCAGAGTTTGGATGGGATCATCTTGTTTCAAGAAACCATTCATTATTTGGAGGTCAATAAGAAACCAGGTATGTTATTTAAGTTGGATATAACTAAATCCTATGACAAACTAATTTGGCAATATATGAGAAGTATTTTGGAAGCCTTTGGTTTTGGAAGGGAATGGATAGAATGGATAATGAACCTGGTTTCCACTCCCTTATTTTCTATTCTGTTGACTGGATCTCGTACTAGGATTTTGAATCCCTCCTGGGGAATTATACAGGGGGATCCCCTATCCCCTTTTCTATTCATATTAATGGATGGAGGGCTTAACAAGCTCTTCCAATATCAATCGTATAGAGGAGAGATCCATGGGATAAATCTCCATGAGGGAATGGATAAACTAACTCATCAAAAATTGGTGGATGACACTATGCTAATGGGGCACCCTTCATTCCAAGAGGCTCGAGCCTTTAAGAAAAGTTTAATTATTTTTTCTAGGGCTTCAGCGCTTGAAGTTAACTCTAACAAATTGTAGTTTTTTTCTTCAATACTGAAATTACTACCTAGAGAAATATAATTCAGATCCCTGAATTTTCCAAAGGATCCCTCCCCTCTAAGTACCTGGGAGCTCCTCTTACTAAAGGCACTATCAAGAAGGATTCCTAGCAAGATCTGCTAGATAGAATTAGAAGTAGGTTGGAAAATTGGACTCTTCGACCTCTAAACCTACCCTGTCGTCTGATTCTTGTCAAAGCAGTTCTCCAGGCAATGTTGATATATCTTTTCACTGTGCTCTCAGCTCCCAAGGCTATTTTTAAGGAAATTTGGGGCCTCTAGAGAGATTTTCTATGGTGAGGAAGGGAAGAGAAGGCCGAATTTTGCCTGGTTGGATGGGACAAATTCTGTCATCCCAAGGAAAGGGGGGGTCTGGGTATCAGGGACCCAAAGGTTATGAGTGAAATTCAGGGTTCTAAGATCTGGTGGAAATGGTGTAATTACACGTCGGAACCATTGCTGAAATTGGGGCATGTCAAATATGCCCAAGACAGACCAACTGGTGATCTGATTAGATATAATGAAGAAAGGATGGGATCTCATATATGGATGACAGCCTAGTCTATTAAAAGGTTTTTTCAAGACCATAGTTTCTGGGAAATACATCATGGTGAACTAGATAATTTATGGGATGACTCGTGGAATCAATACCCATAAATAGGGGAAGACCGTAGATTGAAAAATATTAGGGCCAAAGGGATGGACGAAGCAAAATTCAAAGTGTGTCACTACTGGGAAGATCCTCCTTTGGATGGCCATAGGAAGTTGCTGGGATAGGACTGGTGGGAAAGAGTAACAAACGATGAGGATCTACAAGCTTTCTGGGACATTCTCCAGGAGAGATACATTCACATCAAAGTGGGAGAGGATAAGTTAAGGTGGGGATACCAGCTAAAATGTGCTTTTAGCATTAAATAAGCCTATGACATATGAACTAGAAGTGAGGAAGGGAGAGAAGCAATATGGTGGAAGATCTGGGAAACGAATCTGTGGCCAAAGACGGCCATCTTCAACTGGCGGGTGGTTAGGTGAAGGATTTTAATTGGAGAAAACCTTAGTAAACAGGGCATTTGGGGCCCTTCCCATTGTCCCTTTTGCTTGAACAATGAAGAAAATATGGAGAATTTTCTGGATGGATTCCCCTATACAACTTCGTTATGGGATAGGGTGGCAGGAATAATTTTAAGAGCACCCCCAAAATTTATAAGTATAATAAATGGGTGAATCTCAGAAATATATAGGAGAAATGAAGGCTATTTTTTCAATAAAATTATATATATATATTGGCTAATCTTTCATTCTATTATAGAATCTTGTAAAATATTGGTGAATCTTTCACTAAACTATAAGATAATGTAGAATCTTGGCGAATATTTAACTGAAATATAAAATATTGTAAAAACTTGACAAATCTTTCATCAAATTATAAGATCTTGCAAAGTCTTGGAGAATATTTTTCTAGGAAGACTCTACTTTTGAGTATGAAGATCACTAAGTTAGTGCAATTGAAGAGCATATACCAGAGCTTGAATCTCTCAACTCCTAGGCCCTCAAATGAACAAATGAACGAATGAGGAGAGGACATATTTATTTATACATTTCACAAGCAGTATTGGGTCACTCATAACTAAAGGTGTTGAGGAAACACAACTACACTAACTAAATTCAGGGAAAGTGGGGACTCCACTTTTTATCTCATCCCTTAATGGTCCAACGGACATGTGGGGATGCAAATATTGACATACCAACAAACTAATAGAATTGAACACTTTACACTATGGAGTGATTATGGCACCCACGAACCTTTATTACAACATGGAGTATTATCGAGATCCACAACCTTAATATAGTGTATGAATTCCCAATTGGCATATTTTCCAAATATCTCATTTTTAATCTACACCTTAAGAAAAAAATAACATGCTTACATGTTTATAGATACAAATGCCACTTTTTCCTTTCTTTTGTTGACAATCAGAATATGAATTATTTCAATTGATTTAGAATTTTTAAAGTTAGTCATAAATTTGCAATGGTTATTATAAATAAGAATATACACTAACAAGAATAGAAAGCACATTAATGGATCATCACACATCATTTGAACTACTCTGTCAAAGACTAATTTTTCTAAGATAAACTGAGGAGGTGTTTGTATCAATGTCCTTGAAATTTTTGAAAGCATGAAAAATGTGGTAAAATTGTTTTATCACCCTCATTGAATGCAAAAGATTAGATATCAAATCGATGTCCCCACTAGGTTAGGCCCCGTAATCAAGTTCAATGGTTTACCTCGGGTACCATCATAAAAAAATGGGGAAGTAACTGAGGGTTTCCCAAGCGATGTTCCATCATAAAAAAAAAGCTCGGTGGGCTACCTCAAGTGGTTGAGTGTTGTAAGTTGTGAGTAGCAGGTCTTGAGGTCAAATCCCCAGGTAGGTATACATCTCTATATAAGGGCCTCACTTGATGCCCCCATTGAATTAGCTCTGTAATCAGAACGAATGGGTGAGGCCCCTTTGGGTGGTCCCCCTATGCGTTGTTCTCTTGAAAAAAAAGATCAGATATCAAATAGAATAATGTCTACATCTCATGTCAAACATGCTCTGTAAATATTATATACAATCATCATGGAATTGAAGTATTATGTTCCAACTAAATCATATATATATTATACATAACTAAATCCATTTATGGATGATGATACCAATTACACATCTAAACAAATCACCAAAAAACATTTTACTTCTGAATGACCCTTGCAAAAAACAAAATATGGTAAAACAAGTATCGAAGCCAACAAATTTAGGTCACAAATAAAATTGATGAATTTTACAATATGAATAAAAAATTATACTAGTCACGAACTTCTCAGTACAAATAAAGGAATCCACCAATACGCTTTAGACAACTCAAGAAGAAGACAACCAAAATAATAACCATTTCACTGTAGCCCCGCCATTATAATCAAGGTGCATTCATTTATATTACAAACATCCCAAACTTATACAATAACAAACATAAAATATGAACATATACACTCTCATTAACGCCTTAGATCCAATAATAATTGTAGAGCAAGATCCTAATAAAAGAACAATTTAAACAAGTGGGTCAAATTTAGTTTGAACATATAAAAATCATGCGTCGTCTCTCCATCAAAAGTAGCATCTACTAACAACATATAAATGTCATTTGATAGTTCAAAACATGAAAAGGAATAAAATAAATCATATCTTTTGATATCTATAACACTTTCATAGAACCAATACTCCTAAGATAGAATAAAACACTAATAACATAGAATGAGCCCTAAGAATCAAGAGTCCCCTAGATTTCAATAGGCCTAAAAAAACATCCATGATAAAAAGCATGATAAAAAGAAAATTTAAAATATAATAATCTATTGTAATTGTTGATAAAATATTTGATAAAAATCATACCATGTTAATTATTGGATGAAAAATGTGATGTCAGTTTGTATTCTCTGATAAATTGCATGTGCAACATGCCCCCACAAGACTTGAGCTTTCGGCAATGGATATGCTATGCGAAGATTAAAATGTCGAGAAAACTAAGAATGAAAAGTGGAATCACATCAACTAGAACCTTTACCCTGCAAGCGCAATCCAATGTGGGTGAATCATGAATCATTGTTTCCTTTATATATAAAAAACCCTTATTTTCTCTACAATACTGTAAATCAAGGGTAGAAAGAAAGGTATCACATGAAATTAACAAAAATGCAGGAAAATGAAACCATATGCCTAAATTACAAGGAAAATGGAGGGAGAAATAACCCTTAGGATCCTCCATTACATAAAATTTGGAGCGAAAGAGTGATTTCACTATATTTTCTCTAGAAATTGGGGGCGAAAGGTAGATTGGAGGGAGATTTTGTTATGGAGGAAATAGTTTTTTTCATTTTCCTCATTAATATATGGGAGGCTATTCATTTTGGTATATTTATTTTCTAATAAATATTGGGTGAATATATTTTAACTGAAAAAACCCTTTTCCATATAAGAAAATAGCCCACTAAATGTTTGTAACCCCCTTAATATAGCCCCTAAAATTTTCCATGTAGGGGGGCTATGATGTTTCAAATAAGTGATCGAGTGCGAGGTCAGCCAGACCAATCTCTGCAGGAATGGAACGATAAGGCCTTCAAAAATATGATTTTGGGAACGTTATGGATGATGTTCCCAGGGATGGTTCTCTTGAATCTGTGGAAGGAGAGAAACAACCGCATATTTTGGCATACGAAGCATAGCGAAGAGGATTTCTGGCAGAAGTTGGTCAGTAACCTTCAACAGACGATAAGAATCATGTAGTGGGGGGAGACAGAAAAGGACCTCTCTGAGGATGAATCCGCATTGCGGCAGGATGGGGTTTAGGAAGGAGAGATCTGGAAGGGTTGAGCAGGAAAGAAAAGATCTACAGGCCTTCTAGTCTGAACTTCTGGTCTACTCCGTCGCTGAGCTTGTTTAAAGTTAACTTCGATGGTGCATCTAGGGGGAACCCAAGAGCATCGGGGTATGGGGGAGTTTGCAGAAATGCCTCTGGGCTAATCCTGAAAGTTTATTATGGAAATCTTGGCAATGACACAAACAACTCAGCTGAACTGGAAGGCCTCTTCCAAGGATTGAAGGTTGTTGTCAATGAAGGGTGGTTTTCAGTGACTTTCGAGGGTGACTCTAAAATTATCATACATATGGAAAAGAAATTGTCCAGTGGCCAATCGGCGGAGAAAATTACCACTAGCTGTCGACTCTCGAGTAGGTTGGAAAACCTGAGCAGCCTTGTTGCTACTCATTGTGCCCTCTAAATAGCCACGTCAGGATGTAGGCGAATAAGGTTGTAGATCTCTTAGCCAATCTTGGGACCGAGGGGGGTGGGACCCTCAGAGTAGGAAATATGGTTGATTTCGAGAATGAGGATTGGGCGCACAACTATAGACACTTGGTTAACTCAGATTATGAGAAAAGTAGACAAGTGGATGGAAGTGGGCAGGTAACTCATGGCGGTGACAGGAGCCAGTGGGGGATCGTGGCTGTTGTGTCAGACCACCAAGGATAATCATGTGGAATAAGATAGGAATCACTCTTCCCTTTGCAGAGATGGGTACAAGAGGGTATGGGGTTAAGCATACGAAGGAATGTAAGTAGGATTCGCACCAACTTCCATATCTGGCAATTAAGATCCTAGTGATGTTAATAACCGGTATGAGTACATCCATGGGAGGTGGAAGATACATACCGAAGGAGGGAAGGAGCATACCTGTAATAGTAATTATGGCATTTTTTGCCTTATATCTGGGCAAAAGAAAGTGCATTTTGACCCGCATTCTTCACTGCACTGTTGTTTTTTCTTCTTTAGTTGATGGAAAGTCTCCCTGGGAGTTGTTAAGAGACTGATCTGTGTTAGCCCGATTGCCAAATTGCGCGTGGTTCCTTCTGAAAATTTTAAGGATGGCTCCCAAAAGGCCTTTCAAGACGGAATCTAGGGTGGGCTCGGGATCCTGTGGACAGAGTGGAAAATGAAAGATAGTGAGAGGGCAGGGGGAAGTGGGGGTTGAATCACGATGCCCCAAACTCATGCCCGGGATGTAGCCACCTTCTTTCGAGACCGTATTCCTCTTGAGGTTCGAGATGAAATAAACGCTATCGAGAAGAAACTATGGGAAGAGGTGCAAGTAGTCCCTATTGAAGACATTCAGACGAAAGTAGAAGAGTGGGTTGTGGACCCTGGAAGCACGACAGGAAGGGCCTCCGCATATGATAGCATGATTATGGTTTATTGGGTAATGAAGAACCTAATGGTGCATGTGGCCATGAGTGGAGTTGCTAAGAGTCAGGGGGAACGAGGAACTAGTTCGAGCTTGGAAGGACCATAATATGGATAGTCGTCTGATGCACCGCAAAATAGATCTGATTGCATCCAAGCTGGGCATTTCTTTCTATTCCCCCAACATGCAGAGGGCGGAGACGGGCAACACCAGCAAAAGGAAGAGTCAAAGCGGAGACCTGAAGCAGGGGGAGGCCGAGAAGATGAAGCTAACAACCTTGGATAGCACAAGTGTGGAGGACCGTTACCAAAACCCAATTTGATTTTCAGTGCCTAGTGTCTTTGCATGATTAAGCTCCAGTTTCTTTTATATAACAGTGAAGTAACAATAATAATAGTCTATAATAGTAATTGGAAAGGCCATTTTTTTGAAAGCCCTTCCAAAATAGATTGGTATAATTTTGTATATATGTATTACCAAAACTAACGGATAATTCTGAAATTCTGAAATCTTGAAAAATTGATATATATTCGTAAGAAGTAATGTAATCTTTTTATTTAAAATAAAATAAAATAAATAAACCCAAATTTAAAATAAATTATATCAATTAATAATGAAGTACGCACTAACTTCTATTCTATTCAAATCTTTTAATATTTTTTTGAAACATGTGAAATAACAATACTCTCTCCAATGTAAATGCATTCATATGGTAACAATAACGTGGCTTCTTTTCAACGATTTAATATGAAAATAGGATGATGTTTTTTTAAATTATAATGAAAGTAGAGTACAGTAGAATTTGCTTTATGAGTGGAATTCCCTTTCACGTATTGGAATTTAGAGTATCTTTATCCATATTTATATTTTTTTATTTCCCTTTCTTATAGATACTCCATTAGAGTACATTAGAATTTGCTTTATTAGTGGAATTCCCTTTCACGTAGCTTCTTTTCAAGGATTTAATATGAAAATAGGATGATGTTTTTTAAAATTATAATGAAAGTAGAGTACAGTGGATTTTGCTTTATTAGTGGAATTCCCTTTCACGTATTGGAATTTAAAGTATCTTTATCCATATTTATATTTTTTTATTTCCCTTTCTTATCGATACTGCATTAGTAAATGGCATTGTAAGAAATTGTGGAACGTGGTAAAAGTACCAAGTGGGAATATTGTAAAATAGGGATTTGATCATGTAGACAAAGAGTGGCATGAGAACAATATGTTTTCATAATATTTTTTTATTTAGCCACTGAATGAAAAATAACATTTCTATATATTTTAAACAAAAATAAAAATAAATAAATAAAAACTAAATTGAATCAACTCTTTTATTAGCAAACATTTTGTTTTCAATGACTAACTCATCGACACGAGCATGTGAAAGATCATCATGTTTCCCAGTTTGGTTGGTTGGAAGTAAGTTAACTATTGTATATTGCAAAACCAGGTTTTAAAAATAAGGAAAAAATCTTCAAAATTATATTAAATAAGAGTTTAGATTATTTTATAATTAATGTTAAAGCTTTGTGTTAAATTCAATTTTTTTTGTTTAAATGTGCTTAAACAATAAATAATGTGATTATTGGATTTATTCTATCATATTATATTCATCTTATAAATGAGAAGAATAAAAAGTGTATATATATATATATATATATATATATATATATATAATACTAATTGCAAAGCATAAATTCCTACCAAGTCGTACTTTAGTTAACTTTAGCTGACTAACTATGTCGTTGTCGGCAGCATAGATTTCCTACCAAGCCGTATTTGATGTCACTATAGACGCTGATCCTTCCCCTTCACGGACGGAAGATGACGATATTCTTGTGCTACCTACTTAGGTGGTCGCTTCGGCATGCTCACATGACTGCCTCGATGACACTTTTCCTTCAGATGAATCTATTATCGATGCCATGACCATTCTGGAACAACCCTTAAGGAGATGCATCAACGATCTTACTTACTCCTATAGCTCAAACAAATTGAGTGTGATGAGTTTCATACAACCTTTAGCAATAAAGTTGGTCATCCCGTGGTCATCCCATTAGGCACTCATGGTATATACCCCGAAGGGAACATGGTGTTGCGGAGAATATTTCCTATGGCTTGGGGTGGACCACAACATACTGTATGACACCAGAAATAAACCCATTTCTATATGCAATAGAGATAAGAAGAACTAACACTAGGAGATAGGAGGCGTACCTTATTCCTGAAGGTTGTAGTCAATCCTCGTTGAGATTTTCAACCATGCTTGTACCTACTTTCCATCCTCAACAACAATGAAAACAACAAGCATGATATATGTTAAGTGTTAGGCCTACTCTAGCATATATAAAACCAATATGTATAAATCAAAGTAACTACATCCATGAATAAAGAACATTCATAGTTACACACATACAATGGACAAGAAATGGATATTTCTGTTGATTATAAATAGAGATAGAAGTGACAAACTCTATGGGCACCTCATTGAAACGGAGAAACCAAATCCTCCACTTGGGCCTGCGCCACTTCAATCCTCCATCTCAATGGCAAGCTCACAATGCAGTGGCAAGCTTTGGAACAACATCAATGAGTGCTCACAAGGACAAAGGGATGTAGACTCAAGCATGTATGAATGGGGCACAAATGAACTATAGTTTCCTTGCTCTCTTCAATTCTCCTCCTCCAATGTATCAAAGGGACCCAATATATATCCCTTCAATAGGAAGTGAAGGGTCGAGTCAGAGTGTTTCCAGGGATATAGAAGGCCAAAGGTCAAGTTATTCGTGACTCAACGAGGAAAACTCCAAAACATTTTATTTTGGGGCACATTTCGCCATGTAAGTGGGTCATAGTGGGACAAGTTGGATGTACACACGAGATGTAAGCTTGTGACCCATGTATACAAATAAATAAGGATTTTTTAAGGTGTTTCTTGGAACATCAAAGTTTATTTTGAGCAAAGGGGGTCCAAAGAGTCTACATAGGGATAGGGAAGGCCATAAAAGCATGATCTACCAAGTGTGGTAAAATCATCTATAACAGAAGGCCCCTAATGTGTAAGGTCAGATTGGTAATGCAATGGTAGAAATACATTATATCAATCCCAGAAGTGGAGTAATGAAGAACTAGGTTGAAAAACCATCCACTCATCAGTACAATACAATAATAAGTCTTAGCATATGACTGCAAATACGAAGTATAATAGTCCCAGATACAAAATAGTACAATGGCCATGAATATGCATGATAAACAAATGAGTCATGTGGTCATTGCCACATACAATATACAATGAAATAAGGTCTTCATATTGAATCAAGACATCTGATAATACACTGGAGTCTGGTCATGAGAGCTGACATCTCATGGATACTCGCACGATCAAAGAGGTAGCATATATGGAATGCCACCAAGCCCAGAGGTCTTCTACACAAACTGCTACTAATACATGTCCCATCACGCGAATAATGGTGTCGAGGTCGAACATTATGGACCATTGTCTTCTTACCGGTCATTGATGTATATTGATAACAAACGGGAGATATCCCACTGATAATGATAATGGGAATCAAGGTACAGAGTGAAATCAAACAAGTGTGAATATATTTGATGAGGTCATACCTATAGTTAAGGTGACATGGTCATAGGATAATGCATGGTGCATACAAAAAGTGATCCTATCCTATATTCCACTTCGAAATTACACTTGTGATAGATACAAACGGGTCAAGAACTCAGTGAAAATGTGCTCGAAACAAGTCCCTATATCACAAAAATAGGCCAAAACAGTTCAAAAGGGTTAATAAAGGTCCAAAACTATAAGCAAGTGGGTAAAAATTTCAAAAGAAATTTTATATAAAGTAAAAAATTCATTTTTCACAATACCATTTGTTTTTTAACCAAATATAGTTCATTTGGAGCCATTTTGGACTACAAACTTCAATCGCCCATTTCTCCAAGTGAGGCTTCCAACTTCATTGCGATCTCAAGAGCCTCGCTCTGTGTCGCAATCTTCTGCTGCATCAATGGCATCCTGATATATGGTACTAATTCCACAATGAACCACTCCTTGTGTTGTACATCACTCATTCCAAAACCGACTTTCCCCATCAGCGTCTTGAATCACTAATCGAAATTGCAAACTGATTTTTGGATATTGCTTGATCTCTTTCAGTTCCGTGATATATTGCAACTCGGACTTGGGATTATTGAATTCTTTGATCAATCTGTTTCTAATATCTGCTAGAGTCTTCGTTAGGTTCCTTGTAGGAACTTGCATGAATTTCATGTACCAATCTAATGCATGACCTCGAAAAGCTATCGCCAACTGATCTTTCTTAATATCCTCATCCAGGAATTGCTTAAAAGTCTAGACTGCTTTGCATAGGAACCAATATTGTTTCTGGATCCTCGGTCTGATTCCCATAAAACAAAGGTAACTTTACAATGATCGCTTGCCATCCTGGGCCTTCTTCCTACATTCGTTGATCCGCTACTATTAGTGTGTTGATGACACATCGGGAAATTCGATGTATGACACATCTGTGCGTTGGAAACACAGCGCACAGATGTGTGGGCACGTTGGTTCTCTGGGTTGGTATCTCCTCAGGATCAAGCATAGCCTAGTTGTTTCCTTCATCACTGTAGGGTCTCTTAGTCCCTTATGATCTTCTCTCGTAGCTTCTTGTTTCAGTCAAAGTAGGACTCTCCTTTATCCTCTACCTCTTCTCTTGCCGAAACCTTACCCCACTTGGCAAAAGACCACACTCTTCCTTAACTTCCCTCACATTTTCATCGTAACTCCCATCCATCTACCCCGTATCATTCCATCCAACCTCGTCTCTGCACTACCTACAACCTCCGCAAAAAAAGCTCTACTCGCTGGAATTCATCTTGAATATGCGCTTTTCATAGATAAGCATTTTAATCCACAATTGCAAAGACAATAGAAACCTACCGCTTGGTCCTTTGAATAATTCCCTTTGTGCGTCACTATAAGACTTGATTGTGTCAATCGAGAATTCATTGATGTATCCTTCCAAGATGTTGTCAATCCACACCTCAATATCCCTCAATTCCCTGTTGTCTACCTCCTTTAGCTACTAGATCAGATATGGGGTCCAACAAGTAGGTTCACCTCCTTGAAAGTTTTGCTTTTGATAGGTTAGCTACGCTAACCACTAGTACAAGATGATCGAAAACTTAGTGAAGAAGTATTCGTGGATATCAAAATAGATATTCCTTCCGAGCCACCCTTCTGTCGCTAATCTAGAACTTTAATTCTCTTCCACTACCTGGATTCTCGAGCCTTCTGGTCAAACCAGTCCTGAATCTCTGGTCTCGTCAGATGCCACAACATATCCTCCTTTTCCTCGTACTATGGTCCTCAAAACAGAACCATTTGATGAAAAATATCTGTCGACAGGGGTTCACACTATGTCGACACCCCTAACTCAACGATCTCCCTGAGCACCGACCAAAACAACTTTTACCTTGTCCAGCAACACTTGTGAAGCAGATAAAGTCTCACTCGAGATGTTCGAGGGAGAACTATCGGAACCACATTTCCGCAGTAAGAAGGAGGGTTTTGTGCATGTACACTTCAATTATCGCAACATTATACAGAGATCCAGGCATGAGTTTTACATCACTTATTCATCTCATAAACCATTAGGTTGCATCAATACATCAGATCACAACATTACGTTTACTTATGAATAGATCGATAAGCATGACATTATTCAAAACAAAGAAATATCACATCATTCAGACATAATAGACATACTGTGGCATCAATTCATTCATATCGCATCATTTAACACAGAGAAAGCAGAAAGACACAAAACAAAGTGTTTCCATCAACATTCTCCATGTCATATTACTTTTCTCATCAACACAAGATCTCAAAATACGTCATCAGGTCCTGAAGCAGATAACCCAAAACAATAGATACAATGCGATCTTCCATAGTTACCTTGAGACATAGCATAACACACATGATAAGATATCTTGATATCTCTCCTATTACATTCCTATTTCTATTTATAGGCTTGTGTCTTTTATAAATTGGTCCACCTTAACCGACTTCTTAATTAATTCACACCAAAACCTACAAAACTATGACCAAAACTACAAAACTATGATTAAGCCGACTCTTTGTCGACCTTTCCTCCTTGCCCTCCATGCTTGGTCTCACTCGTCATCCCTGGTCTTGCGCATCATCCTCGGTCTTGCACATCATCCTCAGTCTTGTGCATCTTTTCCTTACCCAAAACTGCCTACTAAGAGGCCCCCAACATAATCTTGTGGCTCGCCCTCAAGCCACGTCAACTGGAAACAGTATATTCATTTATTTTAATTTTGAAGTACTCATATTGCTGTTTGACTTCGTCCACTTGAGATTTTACCTTGTCGCTAATCCCCATGGAGTATTCGACATCATGTTCAAGTGGATGCTCAATAATATTAGCCATCACCTCTTTTTCGACTTTCCAGCACTGTTTGAAGTGCGGTTACGACCATCAACGATAGTTTCTCACCAGTGTCCCGGAACTCTTCCAGTTGAGGTGTGCGATGCTATTGATGCTCTCATGCCTTCGTTACATGCTTTTGTAATGCCTTTAACTTGGCTACTTTAGTGACTTGCAGAATAGGAAGCATCTCTCTTAGTGAGGTTCTCATCACAGCCAACTGCGATTTCGCTTCCTGCAATTGTGTGTTTGGTTGCTCCAATTTCTCGTCCTGGACCACGTTACCTAAAAACTACGTGGTCGCATCTGTAATCAACTTGTCCTCTTTCTCAGTTTCCTTGAGTCATGTCACCGCATGTTCAATGACACCTTTGCACTCAACAATTTTTTCTAGAGGTGTGCTCGAGGTCAATAGTGCCTATAAATATTCGAGGTCTCTTTTCAGGTCTGCAATGACTTTTCCTAGCTTTTGAGCTTTGGCTTCCGCAACCATGTCATCCGTTATCTCTGGCACTTCTTGACAGGCGAAGGAAACTACTTTCTACAACCTCTCCCTATCATCCCATAACTGTGCTTTCTCAACAATTAGCCTGTCCCATGCCTTCTTCAGGTTCTCTATTTCCTTTCTTGCTAACTCTTTGTGCTCCTACAACTTCAATAGCTGAATGCCAATAATTTTCTCTTGGTCAACCAGCTCCTGAATTGCTAGCTTTTGTAAGCGCACCAAAATGTGCGTGGGTAACTCATTGACATCTAACGCGATCATCTCAAATAGCTATAGTGAGGCATCAACATCCTCACTCTGGGTCTCTACTGTGTGTGACAGAATCTACACGATCCTGGCCCACTTCCCTGTAGTTAAATCTGTCTTCCACTACAACAAGTTTGCTTTGAGAATTTTCTCTAAAATGGAATTAATTAAAGACTGCAGCTTAGTTTTTACCTCTTGAAAACCTTCCAATGACTGTTTCCTCAATTGCACCTCACTTGCAGTAGTCACCATTGTGATTTCTGCACTGATGCGGTTCACCTGCTCATCCACTATCGGCACATCACTGCTCGCCTCACCTTATTCATGTCTATGCTTCATCCCTATTTCTTTAAACCGTTGATCCGTCTCCAAATCCATCGGAGTACTCAAATATACCTCTTATGACTCTTGGTCGCTTTCCTGTACCTTTGCTTGATATATCGGAGCGTCAGGTGGAGGACT
Source organism: Pseudotsuga menziesii (assembly GCA_001517045.1). Classification (NCBI taxonomy): domain Eukaryota; kingdom Viridiplantae; phylum Streptophyta; class Pinopsida; order Pinales; family Pinaceae; genus Pseudotsuga; species Pseudotsuga menziesii. The sequence goes on along the minus strand of LPNX010880091.1, from coordinate 607,516 downwards.
CACCGTAGTATCTGACACTTCTTCCAATATGACGGTAACTCTCCACTCTACAGGCCAATCATCCACTACCGCAGCCAGCTCCTCATCAATTAGCTTATATTGGATAGCTAATCACTGCCTTTCTGGGTCCCTTCTTTCTTGTACGTGAATGGCATGCGCTCCTATCGCAAATCTTACGACCCACCTATATTTTTCCACCGCTTCTTCAAATAAGCATAGAATCTTCATAGTTGCGACCTTTAGTGCATCCCAATACAACCAAAATTGTATCGCACAATCCTTCAACCGCTCGTTCTCGTTGAGATACCAAAGTTTTTGATACCTCGTTTCCTTGTAGACTCGGGCAACCTTGACATCCATTCCTTGATAGTCCATAGGCTCCATCCATGCGACTAAGGAAATCAAAATCAACATCCAATATTAACTAAACGACCTCTTCTCCTCTTGCACTAGCATGGTGTCTTCTATTAACTGGTTGAGCAAAAATAATGACTAGTTCATCTGTACGCCCTCAACACAGTACTCGACACATGCCATTACCCTAGACGTACACTAATTGGGCAGGTTCTTGTGCACCATGTTTTATCGTGTAGACAAAGAGTGGCATGAGAACCCCATTATTTATTTTCACGAATAACAACTCATTCAACATTATGTTTTTCATTTTGTATGTTGTGGTGAAATTACAAAATTGGGTCAAATCATAAACACACATAATTTCCCTAAACAAAAACATAATTATACCTTAAATATCTAGATCTTTCGTCACAACCCCACCCCGGTGCCCACCACATGTTTAAGAGATTTAATGTACGTAACTTTGAAGATACGATATCTTAAAATCTATAGAAATATTCATAATATTTGCTTATTTGTCGAGTGAATGAAAAATAACATTTCTATGTTTTAAACTTAAAAAACAAAAAAAAACAAAATTGAATCTTACCTTTTATTACCAAACATTTTGTTTCGAATGATTAACTCATCGACAAGAGCATGTGAAAGATCATCATGTTTCCTATCTTAGTTGGTGGGAAGTAAGTTAACTCTGTATATTACAAAACTGGGTTTTAAAAATTAGGAAAAGATCTTCAAAATTATATTAAATACCGATTTTTAAAAATAAGGAAAAAATATTCAAAATCATATTAAATAAGAGTTTAAATTATTTTATAATTAATGTTGAAATTTTGTGTTAAATTCAAATTTTAATATGAATGTGCATTAACATAATATAATGTGATTATCGAATTTATTCTATCATACTATATTCATCTTATAAGTGAGAATAATAAAAGGCGTATTATATATATATATATATATACAGAAAATACTAATTGCAAAGCATAAATTCCTACCAAGTCGTACTTTAGTTAACTTTAGCTGACGATCTATGTCGTTGTCGGCGGCATAGATTTCCTACCACACCGTACTTGATGTCATTGTAGACACCGATCCTTCCCCTTCGCGGACGGAAGAGGAGGATCTACTTGTGCTTCCTACTTAGGTGGTCTCTTCATCATGCTCACATGACTGCCTCGATGACACTTTCCATTCATATGAATCTATTTATCGATGCCATGATTGTTCCGGAACAACCCTGGAAGGAGATGCATCAACGATCTTACTTACTCCCAGAGCTCAAACAGATTGAGTGTGATGAGTTTCATACAACCTTAAGCAATAAAGTTGGTCATCCCGTGGTCCCATTAGGCACTCATGGTATATATCCGAAGGGAACATGGCAAAAATATCACTAACCATTCCGCTCAACTTTTCTTAGACCACTCGTAAAATAGAGAACGTTTGTATCAGTGTTGATTGTTCACCCGAAGAAATTCAAACATACAACAAGCTATTTAAGGGATTTTTTTTATGTATTCACTTAATTGTATGAAGAAATGGTAGGGATCGATCTTTGTATTGTTGAACACGAAATAAAAATGTATCCAAATGCTAAACCTGTTCGATAGTGTTTACGTGCTATGAATCCCCATAAGGTGCATACCATTAAGGATGAGATAGAGAAGTTTATTAAGGATGGATTCATCTACCCAGTTCCCTTAACTGAATGGGTATCCAACCCTGTTCTTGCGGATAAGAAGTAGGGGACCATCTGTGTGTGTACCAATTTTAGAGATTTGAATGGGGACTATCCTAAAGACAACTTCTCCATGCCATTTATTGATCATATTTTGGATGAGAGTGTGGGAAGTGAGATCTTTTCATTTATGGATGGTGTTTTAGGATATAATCATATCCAATTAAACCCGAGGATCAACATAAGACCGCATTTATATTCCCTTGGGGTACTTTTGGATAACGGAAAATGCCTTTTGGCCTAAAAAATGCCAGAGCCACTTTTCAGCGGACGATGATATTTTCCTTTCATGACCTTAAACGTATTATTGAGCTATATCTAGACGACCTCATTGCTCACTCTTGTATGAGATTGGATCATCTAGCACATCTTCATTTGGTATTTGAAATATGTCATGGTTATCAAATTCGTTTGAACCCTCAAAAGTGCATGGTTTGTGTTAGGATTGGTCACTTATTGGGATTCATTGTAGCAAAATATGTTATTATGGTTGATCCATTGAAGGTTGAGGAAATACTTTTGTTTCCTCTCCCGAGCACAATTAGACAACTTTAGGATCTCGAAGGGATGGCTAATTTCTTTCGTCGATTTGTTGTGAATTATGCCAATTTGATCAATAGTTTTATGTGCTTATTGAAGAAGGATACTCAATTCCTATGGGATGAGCAAGCCCATAAGTCCTTTGAAGGTCTTAAAAAATCCCTGGCATCATACCCTATGCTTAGTCCACCATACTATAGTAGAGAGTTCTTATTATATGTGCTTGTGTCTTAGGAGAGATTGATATAGTTATGGTTCAATAGGATGACGAGCTCCATGAGCACATGAATGATTATCTTAGCTGAAATCTCTTCGATACAAAACGTCGATATACTCATGTTGAGAAGCTGGCCTTAGCTACTGTTCATGCAATTCAGTGATTGAGACACTACATCTTACTTCGTCAGACTATGGTCATAGCTCGTTTCAATCCATTTCATTTCATCCTGACCATGCGGATGATAGGGGGAAATATAATAAATGGATTGTCATCTTACAAGAATTCGACCTTGATTTTGTTTCAGAAAAATCATGAAGTATTTGTTCTTTTTAGAGTTGATGATAGATCCCCTTAGGATGGATGAGGACATGATTCATGAGGACTCATTTTTGGATGAGCGTATTTTCTGCATCTCATCTACAGACCCTTGGTATGGTGATATCATCGGCTATCTTCATACCCTGAACGTCCCTCTAAATATCTTGAGGGATGAACCACGATGCTTACGACATAATGCTAAAAACTATCTCATCACCGGTGACACTTTGTATCATCACGGGCTGGAATCTATCTTGCACCATTGTTTGAATCACGAGGAGGTTGAGGTCGTTCTTCATGACTGTCATAGTGGGGTGTGTGGTGGTCATTTATATGTTATTGCTACAGCTCAAAATATTTTAAGAGCAGGTTATTATTGGTCATCGATCTTTAAAGATTGTGTTAATAATGTAGTTAAGAAATGTCACCCTTGTTAGGTGTTCTCTTGGAACATGTGCTTGTGTCCAGTCCGTTACACCTAATTATCATAATCAGTCCCTTCACAAAGTGGGGTTGGATTATGATGGATTGTGACCCAGCTTCAGCTGGGGGAAAAATCATAATATTGTGGCCATGGATTACTTCACAAAATGGAAGAGGATATGACTACAATTAAGTATGATGGTGATATGTATGCTCACTTCATATTTAATAGGATCATCACCCGGTTCAAAATCCTAAAGGAGATTGTCACTGACCATGGCACTCACTTCCAGAATAAGATGATGGTGGAATTAGATTTGAATTTGGGGTTTATGAAAGAACATTCGTATCCTTATTACCCCAAAGAGAATTGTCAGGTCGAGGCTATGAACAAATATCTTAAGTCCATTCTGCAAAAAACCATCAAACGGAGAAAAAACAATTGGCACATCATGTTGTACCCTACGTAGGGATTACCAGACTGGAGTTAAGACATCCATGGGTTTTTCACTATACCATCTAGTTCATGGGGTGGTGCCAGTTTTACCGGTTGAATGTGAGATCCCTTCCTTGAAGCTAGCCATAGAGCTCTTACTTGACACCTCTGATTTAGAAGAACAATTAGTCCACCTGGAACACCTTGATGAGTAGTGTTGAGATGTTGTGGCGGTATTAGAAGTGAATAAGCATCATGTAAAATCCCAATATCATAAGTATGTCTGTCCTCGTCGTTGTGATGAGGTGATTTGGTCATTTTGTATGATCAAGTGAGTGAACCATTGGGGGAAAGTAAGTTTAATCCTATGTGGCATGGTCCATATATTGTGAGGTGTGTCTTGGAAAATGGATCCTATGAGTTAAAATATTATGAATGGAAAATCCTGAACGAGCCTATAAAGGGGATGGTACCTTGTATACTATTTTATAGTTTTACATAGTTTTTGGTTTCCTTGTACTATCGTCGTTTTGTTGGCATGCTTCCTCTTGTTTAGAAGATGTTGAAGGAGTCTTAGAAATACCTACAATTTGTCTAGTATTTGTAGATGTTTCTAGCCGCCATACATGAAATTTAGCTTATGTTTCTTGGGTTATTTATGCACCTGAGGGTCAGCTTGTGTCTTCAGGACGAGTATGCCTCCAACCATCCTCAAATGATGTAACTGAGTACAGTGCGGTAATTAAACTATTATGCAATGTAATTTCAAATGTGATTTGATCTTTAGAGGTTCATCTGGATTCATAGTTAATTGTGTTACAATTGAATGATATGTACCGTGTCAGATATCCTACATTATTGAGAAGATTATTAAGGGTAATATTGTTCGAACGACATTTTAATTACATTACATACTTTCATATGCCTAGATTTTATAATCAAGTTGTCGATTCATATGCAAATTAAATTTTAGATTAACATTTGTCACATAATTAAAGAAGCATGTACATAAAACATTGACATTCATATTTATACACATGTGTATATATCAAACTAGTAGCTATAAGTTTTTATTTACAAATAAAAGTTCAAAAAATATGGTGTCATAGTACAAAAATTGGCTTTAAGCCATCAAAATATAAATGATCAATACAAAAAAATATCTCGACATCTATAAATGTGGGAGTTCATGTTGATAATGATAACACACTACAACTTTTTCTAAACTCATGAATAGTCTAACCCATGGATGGGTTACCCCAACTACATGTCTCTGCATTGCATTGAGTAGGTCCTCAACCTGTACAATAATGATCCTATGGATCAAGTGGTCCAAGTTTCCCTATACATTTTGCAGTGTTTGCTCGGCATCAACGATGATCATCTCATTTCCTTGACCCCTACATCAGTGTTGTGGGAAACCATCCGGTCATCATGGATTTATGTCTAGGAAAATAACCCTAATGTCAGTACATGATACCACCAAAAACATGTTTTTGATTTCCTTGTATCAAAAATAGAAAAAAAATTCTATATTCCAAAAACAAAAAATAGGTATTACCGATATCTCTGAATGCGGACCCTAATGGTAGTGGCATATCTCGGTCTCTAGGGAAGTCAATCCCTCCATAGGGATAGTCATCTATGGCGATGATATGTCACCGCTACCAGTGGAAAAAATCATCTGTGAATGGAGAAGGTGCCATGCCTCCTCCTAACCTCTGCATCACCTCATTCTAGCGAGTATGGGTTGGATCCCGTAGACTATGAGGAGGGACATTAAGCTCAGGACTCAAGATCGGTGCCCTCTCAAAGAAGAAAGTGCATAGGATATTGGCGAACCCTAAATTATTTTGTCTAAACAAGTTTGCATTCCGTTAGTTAATGCTTCTTGCTACCCAATAAGGAATTACTCCAGTCATTAATAATGGGACTCATACATTCTACTGCATAGAACATGAGAGGTTTTGATTCCTAGTGTAGCAATGTCGATACTACTATTCTAACAAGAATTAGAATGATCAGTTTTAGATTGAGGATCTGGATTGCATTGATGGAGACTTGAATTCCCACCTTTTCATTGTCGGGAAGGAAATATACAACTACATAATCGTCAATACTCATACCCCCACCTACTGCATGAGTTGTAAGTTTCAGTACCTCACCTCAATGGGATAGTCTAGTGATGAAGTAAATATATTCTACCTCAAGTCGCAAAGGCATCCCATCTAGTACAAACGTCTCCGTGTCTGGTGTTAGAATATTTAGACACTTAGGAGTTAGTTAAGATCAACTTGTGTAATATATCCGTTAGGTAAAAGTTTGTTTCTTTAGTATGCATTAGTATGCATTTGTAAATATTCTAATCCGACATTCACAATATGTTCTAGACATAGAGTGATCCGATGGTTCAACTTCTATTAGATCATACCTACCATTGATCTGTGGCCTAGCACCCGATTGGTCCATGATATCTATTAAAAGAGAATGGAGGGTGCTTGGTTAGTTGATCGATTATGAGAAGCTCATATGTAACTTTCTTTCTTTTGCATAATAAATTGCTCCAAGTAGCTATTTGGTTGGGGCCGTGGACTGTTTTCCTCTCGAGGGTTTTAACCACGTGACAAACATCGATGTGTTGATCTATGATCTATTTGTGTGAAGTAGTTTCTCAAGGTGTTTAGTATTTTGGGAGTACCCTGTGTCCCCGAACATGGTATCAGAGCGTTTATGAAGATCCGCTTTCGGTTTTGATCAAGATCTGGAACCGGTGTTGTCGAAAATTTGAAAGGGTTTTTAGTTCTGGAGTTTGTATGCATTTGTGGCCTGTGGGAGCTGTTCCATTGCATCCGAAGCGTTGTTTCCATTGGGAAATAGTTTCACCAAAAACCATTTCCGTTTGTTCTAGAAACACCCATTTCGGCAAATATGAAGGTATAATGTTACAGTGACGGATTTGTTTAAATTTTTTTTTTAAATATCTCATATTTATCAGTTTTATTATTATATCTTTATTGTTTTAGTCTCGGACTGTTCCCTTCCCTAGCTGTGTATGCTCTTTGTCGTGCACCTTGCGCGATCGTGGTGAATCAGAAACAGCAAGGGAAAGTTTTTTTTCTTGTCTTCTTGGTTACGAATGCTCTTTGTCGTGTACCTTGTGCGATCACGGCGAATTAGAAACAACGAGAAAACTTGAAAACGTAGACTTTACGGGTAAGATAATCAAGATCTAAGCCCACCCATAGTGTGGAAAAGATTTTTTGTTTTTGTTTTTCATTTTTTTTGTGATTTTCAGGAAAAAGGCAAGCACGAAGAATGAGAGAGAAGAGTAAAAAAAAAAAAAAAACCTTCCTCTTTCCATTCATTTGCGTACCTTTTAAACTTAGCTCACTTGGTTCAAAGTTGCTTTATTCCTTGAAAAGTCTTGAGTTCAAGTCTTATTAAGTTACTTTTTAGTGCATGCAATTTCTATTTTCAAGTTACTTATTGTAAAAGTGCATCTCACTTAAAAAAGAAAAATGAGTCACTTAATTCTTTTAATTTATTGCCGCATTATTTAAAAAGTAACATTATTGTAAAAGTGATCACTTATTTTATAAAAAGTGATTCACTTGAAAAAACAACTTTCTTGTAAGTGATTGTCAAAAGTTTATGTTGGGAAGTAGGGGGTTCTTTTTTTTAGTTGGTCAAGTTAATATCTGCCACGTCACTATTGGGAACATCTTCAACATTTTCTTTGATCAAACATAGCTTCATCATCTAGAATCAGTTTTCAGTGCCATTTTTTTTGAAACCGCATATTTTTTCGAGCTCCTTGCATCCAGACAGTTAGTTTCTATTATTTCAGCCATTATTTTATAGTATAGACGCCCCTTTTGATATTATACTTACAAGTTCTAACTATTTCTCATGGAAATCTCATATGGAGGATGTTCTATGAAGTAGGGGACTTTTCAGAATTACCTTAGGAAAAGAAACAGAACCCACTGATGATGATAAGAAAATTAAATGGGAAAATAGATGTGATGAAGCTCGTGGATTGATTGGGATGTCAATCTCTACTGATTTGCGATTCCACCTATCTGGAATTGATGAACCTAATAAAGCTTGGGAAAAGTTGGAATCTGTGTTTGGTAAACACAATGAAATTTGAGGTCATCAACTTGAGAATGAGTTGATTTCTTTGAATCCAAGTGATTTTTCATGCATTCAAGACTATTTATCTAAGTATAAAACTCTTAGACTCTTATGTGAAGAATGCAAGATTAAGAAAGAAGACAAACAATGTATTTGTCATATTCTATCCAAACTTGGACCTGCAATTCTATTTTTGTAGCTACATTCTACTCCATGAAAGAATCCTTGACTACAGCTAGTTATCAAGAGCCTAGTCTTGAATCCTTTTGTGATTCCTTAATTAAAGAGCAAGATAAGCTCATTCATCTTGGAATAATTAACAATGCAGATACATCTAGGAAAGATTTATTGTCCCAACAGAAAGAAAAGTCCAAGCCTCCCAAGAAACAGAATTTTCGCAATAACAAGCCAAACAACAAGGTCCCAAACCCTCTCAGACATCTCCTTCTTTAAAAAATGACAAAGGATCCAAGCCAAAAGGAAAGAAGACTGAGCATCATTGCAATTTTTGTGGGAAAGATAATCATGATGAATCTAAGTGTTTCAAGAAGATGGCAACCTTGGAAGCAGCAATGAAGAAGCACCACATCGGTCTAGATTCATCTTCAGAATCTACCTATCATGAACATGCACTTTGTGCTTCTGGTTACTCTTATACTGCATCTTCTTCTTCTACTTCAAATGAATGGCTCATTGATTCTGGAGCATCTTATCATATGGCCAAGGATCAAGCCATCTTTTCTACTATGCATGAATGTAACACCAAGCAAATATTTGTTGGTGATGATATATCTCTAAGTGTTGTAGGATCTAGAACAATTCCAGTAGAAAATGGTCATTTCGGTGATGTACTATGTGTTCCAAAAATTTCCTGCAATTTGTTATCAATCTATCAAATTACTCATTCGGGTGAAGGCAAAACTGTGAGGTTTAACCTCACCAAGTTGTAATAAAGGATTTTAAAAATCCTCAAAATGTCCTTGCTACTGGAACTATTGATGATATTACCGGGTTGTACAAATTTAACAACTTTAGGTCATCACCTTTTCCTTCAGTTTTTGTTGCTCATAGTGATAACTTAAGCAAACTTTCGCATGAGCGATTTGGTCCCTTAAATTATCGCTCATTGCAAGAACTATGTAAAGACAATATGGTGACTGGTCTTCCGATGGCATCTTGCAAGGATGGTGTTTGTTTTGGTTGTGTACTCAGAAAACATTATCGGGACAATTTTGACAAACGTGCCTCTTGGCACGCCTCGGTTCCCTTGGAGCTTGTGCATGGTGACTTGTGTGGCCCTCTTCCATTTGCTTCCTTTTCTAGTTTCAAATATTTCTTAAATTTCATTGATGACTACTCCAAACGCACTTGGGTTTACTTCCTAAAAATTAAGAGCGGAGTATTTAACATGTTCTTAAATCTTGGCCTACAAGGCCCTTGTTGAAAAACAATCTGGTCATCAAATTATTAAGTTAAGATATGACAATGGAGGAGAATATGTTAACAACAAGTTCACTACTTTCTCCACTGAACAAGGAATCCAACAACAACACATTGTTCCATATACACCACAACAAAATGGTGTAGCTGAATGGAAGAACCGCACTTTAAAACAAATGGCTAATTTATGATCCAATCTTAGGGACTAAGTGTTCAATATTGGGTTGAGGCCATAAATTGTGCAAATTACATAGTTAATCACACACCCACTAAAGTTTTACAAGGTATAACACCAGAATAAGCATGGAGTAAAATTAAACCAGATGTAAGTCACTTCCGTGTGTTTGGTTGTGAAGCATGGGCTCACATTCTAGATGAAAAACGGAAAGCATTGCAGCCTAAAAGTGAAAAGTGCATATTTGTTGGATATTCTGAAGATGTAAACGGTTATATAATTCTTCAGCCACATTCTCATGATATAATCATTAGAAGGGATGTTAAATTTGATGAAAATCTCTTGGCCTGTGAGCCAAACTTGGCGGATGTGCCATCTTTGGCCTGCAAGCCTGATTCGGTGATTGTGCCTTCTTCTTCTTCTTCTTCTTCTTCTTCCAACTTCCTTGACATGTTTTCAACTCCAGTTTCTGATGATGACAGTGAGGATGAAAATCCACCTCCACCTGCTCATGTTCCTCCAGTTGCACCAAGACCAATACTTCCTCGATGGGTCCATTCAACATGTGAAGCAGCTGGTGATCTTACCGGTGATCCTAGAGATCAACGTCGAACACGTTCTCAATTTTAGCGAGCCTCTTCTCTTTTGACTCCAGTTTCCTAGAATCATGATCCAGAAACTTTTGCAGAAGCTTCAAGAAATCCAGATTGGGATGCAACTATGGATGGAAAATATCGTTCCTTAATGATGAACGATACTTGGGATCTTGTTCCTCTTCAAAAATGAAGAAAACTTGTCAGATGTAAATGGGTTTACAGAACTAAGTATGCATCAGATGGAAGTGTTGAAAGACTTAAGGCAAGGTTAGTTGCCAAAGGTTTTTCACAAGTTGAAGGGATTGAATACAATGAAACCTTTGCTCCTGTCACAAAAATGAACTCCATCCTCCTTGTTCTTTCCCTTGCAGCCTTACATAACTAGGAAGTCCATCAAATGGATGTCAAGTCTGCCTTTTTACATGATGATTTACAGAAGGAAATTTACATGGAACAACCTCCTGGATATGTTCAAGATAACTCTAGCCTTGTCTATCGCCTTAAGAAATCCTTATATGGCCTTAAGCAAGCTCGTAGAGCTTGGTATGCCAAAATGGATAGCTTTCTGCTTGACACGGGTTTTTCTAGATGCCATTTTGACCCCAATATCTATACCAAGAAAGTAGGAAACCATCTCATCATACTTTTTCTTTATGTTGATGATCTTATCCTTATTACTAGTGACCCTAAACTTTTAACCCATGTGAAATCCAGTCTTAAGCAAAATTTTGAAATGTCAGGCTTAGGACATTTGCATTATTTTCTTGGTCTCCAAGTCTTGCAAACCAAAGAAGGAATCTTTCTTTCCCGGTCTAAGTATGCTTGTGACCTTCTTCGTCGCTTTCACATGGAATATTGTAAACCAGCCCCTTCTCCCTTCCAGTCTGGAGTCAAACTTTCTACCACTTGTACTTCCCCTCAAGTAGATGCCACCTTGTATCGTCATCTTGTTGGTAGTCTCTTATACTTGACTCATTCCCATCCTGACCTTTCCTTTGCCATTGGTCATGTTTCCCGTTATATACAAACACCTCATGAAAGTCACTGGAAAGCAGCAAAAAGAATACTTCGATATATTCAAGGTACAATTCAGTTTGGGATTCATTACAATATAGGGGGGAAACCTTTGTTGGTTGGTTTCACTAATTCAGATTGGGCCGGAAATCCTGATGATCGAAATTCTATTGCAGGTTATGTTTTCAGTCTGGGATCTAGACCTATCACTTGGGATTGTAAGAAACAACAAGCTCTTGCTCTTTATTCAGCAGAAGCAGAATATTGAGCCGCTGTTAATGCCAGTCGGGAGGCTTTATGGCTTCAGCATATCCTTTCAGAGTTTAGATTCGAGCAGCAACAGCCTACTCCACTTTGGTGCGACAATCAAAGTGCCATCAAGATTGCCAAAGATCTAGTTCTACATCAACGCAGCAAACACATTGAGCTACACATGCACTTCATCAGAAATCTTGTTCATGATGGTGTTCTTGAAATGCTCTATTTCCCTACAGATGATCAAGTTGTAGACATCTTCACCAAGTCTCTTAACTTATAAAAAATTTCGAAATCTTTCTCCTTAGTCTTCCTCTTCCTTCCACCGATTCTGTCGGGTCCATCTCCCTTATCCTTCGCCAATCAAAGCAACTTCTTGTCGCCGCTACGGTTCACTAAACACCGCGGCATCGACGAGTGGAGAGACTAATTTATCGGCGGGATAGTTGTCGAGGCTTCCGTAACGAAGACAATCCATTCAACTAATTCCTTTCGTTGTTCATCGGTGATGAATACGACTAACATGATCTGATGGCCGATGAAGTCAACACTTAGAAAACTTTCAGAGTTTCTGCGCCATCAGCGGTCGGAGGCTCTGCCTGTCAGAAGCACAGTGGTCTAGCCATCCACAACGGTGGCGCTCAATCAGCTAAGCATCTGTGATCCATCTGTCTAAGTGCTCCGATGTGCTGACAGCCAAAACACTTAGAAAATTTTGTGAATTTTCTTGTCTTCACCCATGTTCCTGGTTTCTTCTGGGCAGTAGGAAACTTGCCACTGTTAACTGTTCTCATGGCCCTTTGAGGCCCAATGATGCAACATAACTCTGTCACTGCATCCTCACGGCCCATCCAGGCCCATGCTGCAGCCAAAGCTCTAATACCACACTGTAACATCCCCGACCCTCCGACCGATGAAGAGGACGCTACAATACATCAAATCATCCAGGCATCTAACCCCATGAACATGAACATACATACATATAATGCTGAAGCATGATACTTAAAAATATAAAACATATTTCGAAGCATAATCATTCATATACACAACGGAAGCAAAACATATCAATCAGCATTCATGCATATACAAATCAACATTCAACATGTATATCATTACTCATCAATGGTAAATATAATTGCAGACACAAGTCAGGCAAGAGTACTTATCTTATAGAGAACTTGTTCTGCAACTAGCTACGTCGATGCAACGTTCCACCCAACCATAGACCCGCGTGCTCCTTAATCTCTCAGCAATGCTGCCACCCCCGAGCCAGGCATGATTCCCCAAGGAATAAGGAACTAACAAGCTTACACATAGCCAAGGATAACAACACCACAAGGGTACACAGTTCATTCAAGCCAACATAGTTGGGTTTATCAGGCGAACAACAAATCAGCCAATCCCACAAATTTGGGTTTATGAAGACATCCAGGAGCTGGGAAAGGCTAAATGCTAAGCTAGTGAGCTCATTGAATAGATACAAACACCAACACCAAAACCAACCTGGCTTCTAGAACACCCACACACACCCAACACAAGGAAATCAGTCCCTTCTCTGCAACGCAGTCCCTCAAACCCTGATCTCCCTTCCAGTGCTATTCAGGGGTTATGGAGAAGAAATCCAACTCAGTAGCTCTATATGTGTGGTTCTCAACCCACCAGGTTTATCAAGCACCTCAGACCCTCATTCACCACTCCAATGTAGTTCGAGGACAAAACCACTGCATATAAGCAGCCAACAGTTATTCAAGCTTTTACAGGAGAAAAACACAGTCAATCAAACATGGGCAAACAGCAACCTGCAACAACTATAAAACCACAGCTATCGATCCTCAAGGAAATCAATTCTCAATCTGTGCATGAGGGGGAAAAGACACAGCCAAAGCAAAATTTGGAAGAGACCACCGCCCCCACAGCGTAGGGACTCACAGCATCCAATGGAGCCTCAATACAGTCATTGTAGAATTTGCACATATCAGAAAATGGGAAAAAGATCAGACTACCACTCTATATGGGAAATACAAAACGCAACCCCACTGAACTATTGATGCCATTACAATCTCAAATCAATGGTGGACATAACAGAACAATACGCAGTCTGAAATTGATGGAAAAAGATACAAAACTCTGCGTGAACAGAGGAAGATCGTTTTCTCCGATTAGCAAGCGGTGTGTGAAGGAATGGCGAACCCCCACAATGGAAAAAGTGGATTCCTTTAACTCCGTCACGTGAAGAAATTGAATAGACTCATGAACTGGTTAGTGGGCATACCATCCGCACGTCGTGGAGAGTGAGAGCAGGCGTGGGCATGGTAGTGGTCTTTCTGCCAACAAATCTCTGCCCCAACTAACAATGGAATAACTAACAGTGGTGGTTTAAGGAGACAAAAGAGAGTGGGACACATGGCTTCTCCCCCATGACTCAATGTTCAACATTCCCCTTCCCTATCCTTTGGAATCATGCCCCTTCTCAATTTAGCTGCAGTGAACATAGCTGGTTGGGTTATTTAATTAAAATGTGTGTTTACATGATGCCACAATTTAATATATGTCGCATGTCCCGATATACCTTCGGTGACAATTCCAAATCCGAAACACAACATAACCAAATCGATGGTGGGGCCTTTCCCTTTAGCTCTGCACCATGATTATTTACAATATAAGTATCATGTTGATTTAATGCAAGCGGGGTTAAAACCGGGGTATTACAACTACGATGATAATAGTAGAGTTGTGACAGAATGAAGCCATGCCAAGAGATGGCAGTAGCTCCAAGGCGTCGACGGGTATTAAAGAAGGTGCCACAGTGGATGGCAACGTTGAGTCCTCCATTCACGCTGGGGCTGGGGTAGGGGCAAGGGAATGGATAGGTAAGAACACCTAGCAACAACAAAGAACACACAACCACAGTCTCCAAACTCCAAAACACATGGCAAACGTTGATTGGGTAACGAAATTGATACGTGGTAAAAAATAATTGGCTAAAGGGACAACCGTTTTCGCCATGGTGGCGAAAAACGGACCTCAGAGAAGAACGTCTTCGACGTAATTAAGTTTTAAAAGATGTATTAAATGACATAAAGAGTGGGGAGGGTTACGTAAGAGGGTGGTTTGATTCCAAAATAGAGAGCCACTCTTACCTCACCTATCCCACCTTTAAACTTTATTTTATTTTATTTTTATAAAATTCTTTTTTAATTTTATATTTTTAATTAATTTATTTTAATTTTATCTAAAAATGTAGGGTAAAAAAATAATTAAATATTAAAAGAAAATTAAGATATCATAAGAACATTATTAATCTTAATTTGGAAGATCAAAAGTACCTTTGTGTGTTAATTAGTTTAAAGAAGAAAATTAATATAGCTAAGATATGAACTTATTTTCATAAGTTTCATAGTGAAATAGGACGATGGACAATAAACCCTATGGGTGGAAAGGAATTGCCATCTCTGTGGGGCTATGAACGTTGAGGATGAAAGTCACTTTCTCTTAAAATGCCATGTGTACTCCCACATTAGATCATAGGTTCATAATCTTTGATACAATACAGACCTCCCTAACCTTATAACATGTCAAAATTATGGCAATCGTCCTCGGAGTGCTTCTTTCTAAGTTGGTCTCTATGGACGTTAACCACCACCACCATCATCATCATTATCACAAAATTTTAATATTTTTTTTTAGTTTTCACATTTTTCATTTTTTTTAATTTTGTTTATCTTTAATGTTTTTTAATTCTATTTAAACTTTACACAATTTCAAATTATTTTTTTAAGTTTTCACATTTTCATTTTTTTTAAATTAATGTGTTTTCGGTTTTTATCTTTATTTCTTTTAATTTGTTTTATTTAAAAGAAAAAATTTATATTTTCTAAAAAAATATTTTTTTTATTATTTTTAAAGTGATTTTTTTGACTTAAATATGAATATATGGGAGATCGTTTTAAACTGCCTAGCATTTTAACTTCACAAAAGAAAGGGTTTTTATGGGTATCACCCTTTTTCTATTCACAGATTGATTTTGGCATTTTGATTGTGATGATGCAAGTTGTTAATGCTACAATTTCAAAAAGTCGTAGGTTTGGGCTTCGAAAAAAATGTGGGGTGTCATGGTAGAACCACTTTTTGATTGGAGTTTTTTCTAGGGTTTTGATTACAACCACGTAAGTTGTTAAGGGAAGGATTTCAAACAATACGTAATTTTATCCTTGAAAACTAAAAGGGGTGCTACCAGTAGCACACATTTTCAATTTGGAGGTCAATTTATGGTTTTGATTGTAATGACATCAGTCAGAATTTCCAAAGAGTTGTAATTTTAGCCACAAAAAAAATAATTCTATTACTAGCAACATTTTTCGATTGGGGATAAAATAGTCATTAAATGCATCCTATAAAAAAAAAAGAACTTTGAAGGGTTCTCGTCAAGGAGAAGTGTCAGTGGAGATTTTTTGTTGTTGTCTAGCATAGACTTAACTGTTGGGGGATTAGGGGCCTCAACAGTTGTTGAGGAATTAGATTGGGAAGAGAGTAGTTCCCCCAATATTGTTGCAATCTGAGGTTGTTGAGGCTAAGTTGGTTGCAAAAGGAGAACTATAGGCTTCAAACTAGCCGACCCATAGCTAAGTTTAATTTTTTCTTATTAATTGATTAATAATTTATGTTTATTATTATTAATAATAATGAAATTACAACTATTGTTTCTTCCTCACGAGAAAGTAATTTATGTTTGAAATTACAACTATTGTTTCTTCCTCGCGAGAAATAAATAATAATAATTTATGTTTGGTCTCCTCACGAGAAAGTAATGTCCAACTGTTGTTTCTTCCTTTAACATCTTCAAGGTCGGAAGCTTTCACCATAAATACAAGTTATTCATGACAGTCCTCGTCTTACGCATTTTGAATATAGTTAACCACGCATCTTTTATTTTTCTCCTTATAAACATTCGACAAAATTGAATCAAGGAGTCCAAGCATGATGTCAATGCTCTATTACTCAGTATTTTTGTGTCCCTGCCATTCAATCATCCAATCCTTTGGTGTTGTCCCTTATAAAATGATCCAAAGATCCTTATCAATTAAAATTAACTCCATCTTAAGCTTCCAAAGGTTAAACCCTTGGAAATCAAACTTTTCTATTCCTCTCACATTTGTCATGGATTCTATACCCATGATCATTTTTTTCCCAGTGAAAACATTTTTATTATTGCTCTAACCTTTGTATTATTGCTCTACATTCAAATCACCGAACTACAAACTTATGGTTTTAGTACTAGCATAATTTTCAACAATATTTATGTATCGACAGTGTATTGACTAGCTCTGACGGTGACCATTTGTTATGATTTTAATGTTACATACTAAATCATCATTCTTATGTTACTATTAGAAAAGGGATAGATAGATCTATGAATTGTTATAACAAATAAACACACACGTCTTAATATAGAACAAGCAAAGCATCGGCACAATAGCATATATAAATAAATAAATACATATATGTGTGGCCACAACAAACATATCACTATGATTATTCTATGTACACAACAAACATATCACTATGATTATTCTATGTACACCAAGAGCTTAAAGAAGAATACAATACATTTTTTACAACTTACTACCATTCAATCATGATAGGAATGAGTTAAAAAGTGGACAAACTCAACCTTTCAAGTGATTTTTTCTTTTTCTTTTTATTTCTAATGAGGTAAAGTTCTACCTTGATGTATTCATATATTTTTTTGAAAATTTAGGGGTTTGGATCATCTAAGACAAAGTTCCATGATTAAAGTTTCCACTAATCAAGTATAACTATAACTTCTAGCAAAGTTGCAATTAGAATTGAGAAAAAAAATTGATCAAAAAAGATTGACTTAGTCCATTTATTAAAGACATCAAGCAATAATTTTTAAAATCTAGAATCTTTACTTTAGGGAATTTTTTTCAAAACAACAGTAATTTGAGTCATTTACATTTTAGGGAATTTTTTTCAAAACAACAGTAATTTGAGTCATTTACATTTCAGGGAATTTTTTTCAAAACAACAATAATTTGAGTCATTTACATGTTGATGTTGATTGAGTCCATTGGCTTGACTCACTTGATAATATCATCCACCATTAGATTTCCCTTCATTGTCAATTGTCAACCAAGTGATCAATTCATCCTATTCTATTTAGAATGCTAGTGATCAGTTCATCCTATTCTATTAGTAAATTTATCTTTGTCCTTTTACATAATAAAGGATTGCTCGACCACTTTTTAAGTTTTCCAACCTTATATATCTTTACCCATCTTAGATTTTCCCATAAGCCTTTCACTTTTGAGGAAGTAAAGGTTTTCTAGATGGTGAAAGAAGAGGAAAGATATCCATAGAACTATAAAGATTTAAAGGTAACATTTTGTAATCTAAAATATCATTCCAAATACTACCATCTACTTCAAGGATTAAAAGATTTCAAATTCTTTCATTGCTATTCATTTCCGTATATTTTTTTTTACAAGAGTGCATTCTACAAAATGTAATTCTGAAATTGAGAATATTTTTAAATTAACTAGCATAACAAAGATATAATGAGTCTAACCAAAATTATGAGGTTGTCTTGAAAGATGGGTGTCAAAGTTTAATGCATAGGATCGAGTTACCCTAAAACCATGAACCAGTCTCTAATACATTAGGACTAACTTTTTATATTTTTTTTATATGGAAAATAGTACAACAAAAAGCCTTTGGAAAAGAAGTGAATGACAAAATAATCTAACTTTAAACATTTTGAGGCATTGAACATACAATCAAAGAGAATTTGTGCAAAGGGCCGCAACAATGTCTCTTAAATTCACATATTAAGGCTTTACTTAAGGGAACAAAAAATGTATTGGATGGAAATATGTTAGTTCTTCTTAAGATCTAATTAGATTATCTGGGATCTTTATATGAAAGAATAACAAGTACAACAAAATGCATAAGATATAAAAGATAAACAAGACAAAAATATTTTCACTGGGGAAACCATAAAGAAGAAAACCCGGCAAAATTCTTCAGAATAGTAAGATGATCTAAAGCAGTAATAAGAAGTATTCAGCAACTATCTATCTCTCCTCTAACCGTCTCTCTCTCATATGCAGTTGAGAGGTGTAAGATGTGTGTAAATGAGGGAGAGTGCCTCCCTATTTATACCCTTTCAAGTCACTGACCAAATATAACATTCGAGCCTACATGTCATCTCACATGGGGCCCACTTCTCCTAAAGAGACTACAAGTACATATTACATGATGTTACATTAGGGACTATTGCCCAGACTTACAACGGAGGTTGTACCTCAAGGTATAGACACAATTTAGACATCCCATAAAGGGGTAACACACATCCACAATGCGGGTACAACAACATACAATGGTAATATACATCATAATATCTTCCGAAATTACAAATACATCAACACTCCCTCTTAACTAGGAAGATATTCTCTCTCTACACAGTGATCAACACATTTGGTCAGGTCTTCATTGCATCTTCATCATCACGTAGTCATAGAGTCTTCATCATAGCCGCTGGCATCATCTTCCATTAGGGGAATTTTGAGGCCTAAAATGGGCCTCATAAAAGACATAATAAAATATTATGAGTTGGGAATTTTGTAAGGAAGGTTTATTTACAACTCACATTTTGCACTACAATTTATGTAACTATGGTTGAGTTAAATTGGAAATATGTTTAGAATTAAAATTAATAAAAAAATATCTTTGATATGACTAGAAATAGAAGTACTTTTAGTACATAAATGTACTCATAAATAAGATAAAGTAAAATACTTCATTTTTTAACTATAAACTCAAGTTAAACTTAAAAGAATAATATATATATATAATTTATTAAATAAATTTTAAATAATTATAAATTAAAATTAGGTAGGATGAATATTATTTAATTTAATTTAACTAAAAATTAAATCTACATGTTTAAATTTTTAAATATAAACCTGTACAAATATTTATTTATAAAAAATATATATATCTAAAAATTTAGCTCTTTATAACAATATTATAATCTATAATACATTGTAAGACAGAAGAAAAGGAAAGAAAATTTGGAGGAGAGACAGGAACAGAGCTCGAACCCTAGCAATGGCAGCGGCTCACCCAGATCTGATGCTACAGCAAGGGCGCATGGGCGTTTTGCGGGCATAGGGAGGGAGATCATCATGTTCCAGGGCACTGGTGCATTTGTCGAGGTTGATGTTGGAAGCTCGAAAATACAAGTGGTTAATCATCTGCTCACACGGGACCATGTCGCTGCCAGTTCCGCTTGGCCTGCAGAACACAGCGAGCCCGGCGTCTCCTTGCATTGTTCTAGATCAGACTACACATGAAACATCAGATATGAAGCATGTGATGAGAATAGGAATGGATGCGGTTCAGATGGTCCAGAATAGCTACCTCAAGGCACAGTTTACGATAGATTTGGTATTTTTTTCTTACTTTTCCCATATGGGTGGTGGTGCCCTCTGTTTTTTCCAATTTCTCCTTGGAATCTGGAGTCAGGGAAGACATAGACAGGTTTTAGATCTTTAATAAATTGACCTCTGGGAAGACGATTCTGGTATGGGTTCATGGATATGAATCAGTGTAGACACTAAAACTAGACCTCGAGCAAAGAGATGGTATACCTAGAACCTCTTTCTTCTTTCTCCATGAAGGAAAATCGTTGCAGGAAGATTCTAGGCTGACAGATTATCAGATCTCCAAGAACTCAACCATTTTTTTGATGCACCGCCTGAGGGGGGGAGAAAAAGGAAATAGAGGACCCTCTAGTCCTTCGTCTTATAGAGAAGCAGCTCGACCTAAGGGATCACCGACAACAGACTCCTCTTCTCCCCAAATAGTCCGTATTTTGTGGAAAAGATGAAATCTACACCAAGACTAGAGATCAAGAATCCACAGGTAACAAAACTTTTCAGTATGCTACAATCTGTAGCCGTCATTTGTCGATTTAATGGGTTTTGGCCCATATCTTTTGATCTCCATCAATGGGTTTACACAAATTGGACAACCAATTTTCAAATCCTCTTATGTTCCAAGGGTTTCTTTGTAGTTCAGTTTGAATCACAGGAATATTACTAGAAGATGCTAACACAGGGACCTTGGTTTTGGAGAAGAGCTTGGCTCTTCATAACACCTTGGTTTCCATAGTTTGATTCAAACTCCATGGTGGTAACCAAGATGTCAGTGTGGGTGAGGTTGCCAAATTTACCTCTACCATTCTAGCACCATATAGTATTGGAAGGCATTGGCAATCTTCTTGGCAGTTTTATCAAAAGTGATAGCGATAGGAAAGAACAGGGGTTATTTACTTATGCAAGAATTTGTGTGGAGATAGACCTCCACAAAGGACTCCCTGATAGATTACAACTTATACATGAATCTTTTAATTGGATTCAAAGGTTGGACTATGAAAATACTGCTTTTAAATGTAGATTATGTCATTTGACGGGTCACCTCCAAGACTCATGCCCTCTTCCTAAAAATTTTACAAAGAAAAAAAAGGGTCAGACTTCTAATCGTAAAAATTGGAAAACAGATTATACTCCGTCTTTAGATGGGGATGAGGAGAGTGAAGACGAAGATCAACCAGAATTATAGAAAAATGAGGAAAAAATGATGAAATCTGAGTCAGTGGATGCACAAACATTAAAATAAAAGAACTATGCTACGGAAACACTATCAAATGATATGAATCATGCAGAAGCTTCTTTTAGTGGACTAAAGCGTGCACATGAAACAAAAAAATTTAGATTCTGATAAGGATCAAGTTACTGTTCAGCAACGAGGGGAGATGGCAGTTAAACAATTGATTGTAGCGATCACTTCGCGAGATGGTTGGACTGAAGTGAAAAGAAAGAAGATGGGAAAAAAGGGAAAATAAAAACATATTTTCATCCTTGATTACTATGTCCTATGATGTAATATAGTTTTATAATTTTTTTCCACAATCCTTTGGTGTGTTTTTTGACCGCTTGCTATGGCACTTGAGCTGATTGCTCATAATGCATTTGCATCTACAAAATGTAATTTTGATTCGCCTCAGCTGAAATAAAATTATGCTTTTTTTCCAGGGAAAAAAATATTATAATCTATAATATTATAATAAATTTAATATAATATAAATAATATATATGAAAAAGTTTAATAGAATAACTAACTTATAAATAAAATATATATATATTTACCTCGCATTCATTATATAACTGCAAATTTCACTTTTATGTAGAATATTATATAAGATTAATACTACCACACATTCAACATAGGATGTACATACGAATAAATGAAAGTTTGAATTCGAATTGATGTTTGAATTTTTGTTTTAATAATATATTTTATATTAAAATATTTATTATATACGAAAGTATTTTAAAGTACTATATTTTATAAGTATGTAGAAGTATAAAGTATATATATATTATATTCAAAAGTAATGTATGACTATTTTTTTATAATGAGTATGGTTAACTACAAGTTTGCATCCTTCAATTACAATTTGACAAGTAGGTACCTTTAACTTAATCAATGCCACCTCAACCATAAGGGATGATGTCATTCTCTAGAATGTGATTGGTTTTTTTAAAGTTGATTTTGGTTGTATTTTATTTTGTTTTGAGGTCCATTTTAGATATCAAAATTCCCCTAATGTTATAATTTGATCATCATACCATACTATCTATCATCAGAAGTTTCTACAGTTCCAGCCATCTTTCATGTTGGATGTAGGCCTAGCCTCCATGTAGGTCTTCAAATCATCAGGTAGGTATAGCTCAGGACTTATTGCCTTGCAAAACCTGAAGGATCTCCCAGGACTGATTATATGCCTTTGCAAAACCTGAAGGAGCATCTCAAGACTGATTATATGTGTCTACAAAACCTAAAGGATATCCCAGGACTAACTATATGCCTCTGCAAAACCTAAAGGAGCATCCCAGGACTGATTATATGCCTCTACAAAACTTGAAGGATCTCCCATGACTGATTATATGTCTCTCCAAAACCTGAAGGAGCATCCCAGGACTAATTATATGCCTATGCAAAACCTGAAGGATATCCTAGGACTAATTATATGCCTCTGCAAAACCTGAAAGAGCATCCTAGGACTGATTATATGCCTCTGCAAAACTGGAAGGAGCATCCCAAGACTGATTATATGCCTCTGCAAAACCTGAAGGATCTCCCAGGACTGATTATATGCCTCTGCAAAACCTGAAGGATCTCCCAAGACTGATTATATACCTCTGCAAAACCTGAAGGACCATCCCAGGACTGATCATATGCCTCTGCAAAACCTAAAGGATCTCCCAAGACTAATTATATGCCTCTGCAAAACCTGAAGGATCATCCCAGGACTGATTATATGCCTCTGCAAAACCTAAGTCCCCGATTATCGTCTCTTCGTCTTCAGATCACCTCATCGTCACTTGGAGCACAACCCAGATGCACATGTCTCGACCATAGCCCTTACATCTACACCATGGGAGGACACACCTAGCACCATGTGAGAACTGCTCTTGCATCTACGTCTTTCGGACCCATCACCTCCCCTTGGGAGGAACCTCGATCTGAAGTACACCAAGCTTCTCTCTGAAGTATTCAAACTTCGCTTTGGCTAATGGCTTGGTCAACACATCGGTTATATGCTCGTCCATCGCAACATATTGGAGCTTCATTGCACCTCTCTGCACCATATCCCTGATATAGTGGTACTTGATCTCAATGTGCTTCGACTTGTCATGGAACACTGGGTTCTCAGAAAACTTCACACAACTTTGATTGTCACAGAAGATACAAGTCACCTTTAACTCGGAGATCAAACAAATCAGACAATAGCTTCCTAAGCAATACTGCCACATATTCTACCAATAGATACACAACTAGTTGAACAAGTTGCAACATATTCTGCTTTGGTTGTACTCAATGCCACGCAGGACTGCTTCCTACTAAAACAAGAGATCACCCCTGATCCCACACTAAAGTAGCACCCCGAAGTGCTCTTCCTATCTAAAGCACTTCCAACCCAGTCCAAATCAACATAACCCTGCAGGTTAACCTTTTGATTCACGCCATATCTGAGCCCATAATCAATTGTACCTTCCAGGTACCTCAATATATGCTTTGCAACAACCAGGTGAACTTGTCTTGGATCCGCCAGGAACTGGCTCAAGGTGTTCACAACAAAGCATATGGGTGCATCCATGGAGGTGGGTTACAATTTTTGGCAAGGCAATTTCGGAAAAAACGAGAAAACCTACCGTCGATTGAGGGTTTAATAAAAGATCGATCAAGGTTTTGATAAACCCTCGATCGAGCTTTCGATAAACCCTCAATCGAGAGTTTCAGACCTCGATCGAGGGTTAAAAAATAGCTCGATCGAGGGTTAAAAAAGACCTCGATCGAGCATTTTTAATCTTCTATAAATAGGCAACAAACCCATCATTTAATTCACTTCGTTTGTTGGATAGAAAATGGTCATTGATATTCATTTGTCGATATGGGTTGTAGATTAATTGGGTTATAGATGTGATTGATCACATGTATGACTCCAATCAATCACATCTATAACATTAATTACTCTACGATTAATATCTATTCATAAAATCTAGAGTAAATAGCAGTAGTAATGCCTTTACTAGTTTTTTCTTCAAGGTATGTATTATTACCCACAAGTATATCATTCTTCTAGTCGAAATTATGTTTTATTAAATTTTATTTCATATAATTCTATGTTTTAGAGACCTTGATCGAATTGATAGCTTGATCTTGACATTGTATTTCCATATGCATTGAATGTAAAGTTTCATTTAATGAAGTCTTCCAAAAGATGCTTGGACACCTTGTATTTTGAATCCCCATCTGAATTCATGTCATTGAACATTTTTAATTCTTGTCGAAATGAAAATTAATATCATGTTTAGTTTCCATAATTTTTGTTTTTCGGATCTCACAATCGTCATAACACATTTTCTTTTATTTATTTTCTTCCACTCTTAGCATTATGAAACACCAAACAATTAGTCATGTGTTATTGATGTAAAGTCTAATGTCATTCAATAATTTACTAGCAAAATTAACTGCAAATGTGTGGCACAATAACAATTTTGAAGAGTAAACAATGGACATTGATATAACCCAAGGAAATGAGGTCATATATTATTTTCATGCTCACGTTTTCATTTCTCTAAAGGTACTAAAAATACTTTGTTTCTTCGTATATAATTTCTAATTTTAAAAAAACTACAATTATGTGATATGACTCTGAATGTAACACTAATTTTTATCTTAATCGTTTTGTTCTATTCCGCCTTGGCCTCTGGGCTTTAAATATCTGTCCCAGATATCTATACCGTAGGTAGATCGTAGTCTTGAGAATCCAAGTCGAGTGGACACAACTCGCCTAAGTTCAACTGATCAACTGAATTGCATGCATCATTTCTCTCATTGGTTCAATGCAAAAAGAATACTATGACAATGATGCATGCACTTCAATTGATGAGTTGAACTTAGACGAGTTGTGTCCACTCGACCTGGATTCTCAAGACTATGATCTACCTATAGTATAGATCCTCAGGTTAGATATTTAAAGCTCAGAGTCCAGGGCGGAATGGAACATGACGATTAAGATAAAAATTAGTGTAAATTCAAGGTCATATCACATAATTGTAGATTTTTAAAATTAAAAATTATATATGAAGGAGCAAAGTATTTTTAATATTTGAAAATTTTCACTACATTTTTGAAAATTTTCACTACATTTTTGTACTACATTGTATACACATTGGATATATTGTTGATAGGAATCAAATGATGTTGAAATTCTTTACCAACCATTGATGACATAAACAAGCTAGATGTTGAATTCTAATGAAAACACACCATGATACTACTTGAAAATTAGCATTAAAAAAAATTAAATGCATATAGTTCAGAGACTCTAAAATTATTGTGAAAGCCCCAAAATGAATCCCTGGCATCACCATCAAGGTTTCACAACTATTGGTTAAAGTTTTTAGTTATCATGCTAGGATGCATTGAAGGGTTTATTGTATCTACGTCATGGTCATTTTGCTACAAACAATAGTTTGTCCACTTGGTCACTGCACACAATATTCATAATCAATGTCATATATAATGTTGTTTAAATCCATGTATTTTTTCAACATAGAGTTCAATGTTTTTGTTAATATCTTTGGTCCAGAAAAAATTTAAACTTCATTAAATTTAGTTATAAGGAGGGTCGCAGATATGGGGGGCAACATATTATTATCACTACGAAAAAACCTTCTTTTATGAGTGGAGCGACTTGGCATGTCATGTTTATTGCATAGTCTTATCCATTTGCTATATTCTTAATGTACTCGTGTCTAAATGAAACAGATTGGTAATAGGTTATAATTGTCAATTATGTTTATGTACACATTTATCTATACAATGAGAGAGTTCTAAATATATGTTCTAGGTGAACTATGGAAAGAGTTTTCTTGTTCACTAAACTTTGATGCCTCTTTAATAGTTTCAAAAAACTAAATCTAAAAAACAAAGGACAACTTCCCTTATTACCAGTATATTTCACTATGGTTATGAGTATTATATTAATGCTCCTTCAATTCTTTTTCTTATGCATTTATATTCTTATCATTTATTTAGATATGAAAAATAAAAATAAAAATTAAATTCTTTATATTTATTACAATGTTGAGAATATGTATCCTTCTTCTTATTCTTTTTTATTTTATATTTCATTATTTTTTATTTTTTCACTTACGTTTTTTTTTTATTTTTACATTTACAATCTTGAAAAAAATATAATTTCTCATTTTCCCTTTATTCTTGTGTAATTTTTCTTTTAAAATCTCTAAATGGATCCTTGAAACCCATTCCTAAAATTTCCTACATGAACATAATATTATATATAATACATATATATAATATTTATAAGCTAAAGCTTATATCCCGAAAAAATATGCTAGTATATTGATAGTCATGTACAAAGCTTGTTTTCAAGTGTTTAAGAGTAGCTCAATCGTGGGTTTTTTAAACCCTCGATCGAGGTATTTAAATGCCTCGATCAAACTTAATACCTCGATCGAGGGCCTAAAAAACAGAGATTTAGCCCTCTTACAAGAAAATCAATGTTTCTCTGTGTCTTCTAGGGGTGTAAACCCTGCTATTCATGACACACAACTGAGCGGAGTTCATACCGATAAATTCATCATCGAATCTTCTATCCATTGAGATATCATGCATGCATTTTGGCATTCATATGGAATTTTTTTTTATTTAGTTCTAAAACTTACACTTAGAAAACTAGACAACAACTTCGAAGCAACTCAAAGAAAAATACGCAGGGTAAAATATACACATCCAAAAATTTCGTAAAAATGCACAGCCCACACATCGATGTGTCCTCTTAAAAAGTGTGTCTTTGGTTTTTCAATTTTTGAAAACAGTGAAAAAAAAAACTAGGATGGACACACGTGTATAAAATGATGTTGAAATTAGATGTGGTCACTCTCAAAAAATAATAAATAATTGTATATTGCGAAATAAATTAACAAAAAAATATGCAGACCACAATGCATTATGTGTAGATCATGTTCATATATTTTTTTTTTAATTATTAATGTAAAATTGAATTATTGGGGTTGGACACGAGCCACGTATGTGACTTCTTCAAAATTTTAAGGTCACGCAGTTCATTAAATGCAAAATTTCACACATTAAATGACATCAAATTTTTTTTTTTTAAATATCATTGGGAAGCCAACATAATATTCTACAATTTGTTTTTTTACTACAAGTCGAAATTCACATGGCATATATGTGTTTCAAGGGCTTCTATCTAGCACATGAGTAAAAAATCAGGTTTTCATCGTCAAATTTGGCCAAAAAGTGTTACCCACCTTCATGGAATCACCCATATGTCTGGTCTCGTATTCCTCAGGTACATCAATGATCCAATCATCTGACGATATATCGTGGTATCAACTGACTCTGATGAAGCATCACAAAGTAGCTTCAAGTTCGATGCTATGGTTGTGGCTATTGCATTGCACTCCATCACCTCGAACCTCTTCAGGATCTCTACTGTACACTTCCCTTGACCAAGGAATACTCCATATGTACTCTGCCACACCTGCATGCCTAAGAAGTAGTGCATCATCCCTAGGTCTTTCATCTTGAAATCTGTAGCAAGTCTCCTCCTTGCATATTTAATCAGTTTCTCTTTGCTTGTCGGGAACAAGTCATCGACATATAACAAGAGCATCACTGGTCTTCTGCCTTCAACCTTGAAGTAAAGGTTGGAATCCGCTTTACTCTTAGTAAAGCTTAGGGCCATCAGTAAGTTGACCATCATGTCATACCATGTCAAACCTTAGGATCTTCTGCAGTCACTCCCTTTGAAGCAGAGCATCATTCTCCCTCTACCTTCCGTACTCTATGTATTGAAAGATTCTATATTGGAGTGACAAGTAGCTTTCTATGCTATTAATATTCTATGAATCCATCTAGGATCATTGGATACCAAGATCCTCTATCTTGAACTTTGTTGAAAAGCTCTTCTCACACCCATCTGTGAGCTTGTCATCCTCTATAGACTTTTATCTTCAACCTTGTAGCAAAGGTTAAGATCTCCATCACTCTTGGTGATCTTCAAGCTCCTCATGTAACTGTATATGTTATCCCATGGGTGCTTTCTGAGCTCGTACAAGGCCTTCTTTAATTTGCACACATGATTCTGCCAATCATGTGTCCCAACTCTCAGTGGTTGTTCTACGTATACTTCCTCCTTGACTACACTATTCAAGAATGTTGTCTTGATGCCAGCTGGTGTATCTCCCATCTCATACATGCACGTATGGATCTAATGGAAGTGTACCTCGTCACTAGTGCAAATGTCTCTTCGTAGTCTGTGCCTTCTTTCTATGAGAAGCCTCATGCTACGAATCTTGCCTTCTATCCCACAATGTTGCCATCTACTGTATGCTAGATCTTGTAGATCCATATGGAAGACACTACGGACTTCGCTTCGGGTCTCGACACCACATCCTAGACATCATTCATCTTGATCAACCGGTACTCTTTGATCATAATCTTCTTCTCTTTCTTCTTGGCTACTTTTCATAGTTGGAAGGCTCTGTATCAATGATAGCGCTCAACAATGTCACATAACTGGAGTGTGTCCGAGGCCTCTTGCTTTATTTGGAAGTCTAGTCATACTATTCTTCATCTTGGACTATTTCTCGTGCCCAAGGTGGTCTTCATCTCTCAAGGTGGATCTATCGTTCTCTTTATATTCTTTTGGAGTTCTTTCTTTCGCCACAGTGTCTCTAACCTGGGAAGCTTCAGGTTCCTCTTCTGAACTGTCATTACTTGTTCTTCGGAATGATATACAGGTCAAGTTCAATTGCATGATTAGAAACATCTCATAATTTTCAAAACATATTAATAGTGACAAATATATGTCACATAGCCATGCAACTATTTTAGCCAATGCTACAACATTCATTCATATCCTGTACACATTAAGTAACTTCTAGATTCCTTCTACCCCAATGTTATTAAGAGCGTGTACTACTCCTAACATGCCAGCAAAGAGGTTTCAATCTAGATAAGTAGCAATGGAATGTTGCACAACATTATTGACTTCTTACCCATCATGTGCAATTCAGTAGTATAAATGCAAATACTCAAACATGCATAACACATCAACTGAATATAAACAAATGCACAACCAAACAATATCATGAAATGACAATTGAATACTTATCTTTATTTGTTTGGTTGGTTGACTCATTCTTGAGCCTTCAGCTTCATCATCTTCTTCATTCACAACAGCATCATTTCTTATCTAAATGCTAAGATGGATAAGAGGTTCTTCAAGAGTTGAGTCCTTCATATTCTTTATCGCTTGAGGGGTCTTTTTTGAATCATGAGAGTATGATCTTCAGTTGCTCCCATCTTCTCTTCTCTTATTATGAGTCAAGCTTCTTCTTGTGTGCACTCTTCCCAGAGTCTACTGAAGGTAATCAACTTCCTTTTGGCACACATTCCTCGAATGAATGAATCCCATGATCTTGGGAGGCCATTCAAGGTGGTTATAGCAATCTCTTATTCTTCTTTGATTGCTTCGTCATAGCATCGAACGCTTCATTTTGGTGTCTTCGAGGATGACACATGAGGGATGAGATAGTCTTTAATAGAATCTACAATGATTCTCTTGGCTCTAGCCTTAGCCTCATCTCCCTCATCCTCTTAGAACTTCCTTACTGAAATGTTGATCAAGGTCATTTTCTTTAAGGATCAGGGAGGTCCTATACTTCCATACTCGGAAGTTGTCAGCTTCACCAAGCTTGTCATCAAGTTGGGTGTGATTAGTCATTTTAAAATGAGAACCTCAAATGGAAATAGCAAAAATTTAAATCTTACCGATTTGAGGAGTCTGACCTGGTTCTGGAGCTGGTTGTTCTAGGGTTTGTTAGAGAAACCCTAATTTTCCAAACATGGAATTTCAAACTTCTGGTTGGACAGAAATATGGGCCTCTTCAAGGCGAGTTGTCCTATGTACTCCTTTTCTGAAAACAGTGGTGGGAAGCTCCTGAAACAGGAAGCCCTAGTTTATCAATTTCTTTTGCAGAAATGTCTGATATTTATTCTGTTGTATCTCAGAAATTTCGGATCCTTATAGTATGAAATTTTGCACTGAGATAGCCTGATATGTCCTCTTTCCAACCCCACAGGTTAGAGCAGAAATGGATTCTCCAATGGGACTTATGCTGATTTTTTCAAGTTGACTGTTTTGGGGACTGCTCAAGATAGCTAACTTGTACGGACTACCACGTGTCACTGTTTCAAACTCTGGGTCTGACAAGCATACCACATAAACTACAATCTGTGCCCTACCTGCAACATCTTGCGAAATTTTGTTTGGACCTTCCTAGCCCGAGATGTAGCAAATCCCTATGTCACATGTTTATAACTGTATTTTGGAGGAGGCTGGAACTCTGATTTGGAGGAACCATATCTTCTGAAGTATAGCAAATTTGAGGCTGAAAATTTTTACACAATGTACAACGAGAATTTTTCTTCAGCCTATAAAAGTTTCGGCTTCTTAGCCTTCTCCAATCTCGCTTTATAGCGGAAGTGCTAAGATGACTAAATTCAATCTTCTAGGGTTTTCAAACATGAAACCCTAATTTTCATTAGCTACCATTGTAGTTGTATTTAGGTTGCACAGTGAAACTTCTATGATTCAGAAACTGCTACCACAAAAATATGCGCCCTAGGAGGCGAGTTAGTCTAGCCCTCCTCGCTTGATGATCTGTGGAGAGAACACCTTCAACTAGGAACCCCTAGTTTCCGCAGCTACACAATGCCTTCTTTCAGAGAGGCTCTGATACCATGTTAGTTTTTCTTAAGATCTGATTAGATTATCAAGGATCTTTATCTAAAAGAATAACAAGTACAACAAAATGCATAAGATATAAAAGATACACGAGACACAAATATTTTTACCGGGGAAACCATAGAGGAGAAAACCCCGCAAACTTCTTCAAAATAGTAAGATGATCTAAAGCGGTAATAAGAAGTATTCAACAAGTATCTATCTCTCCTCCTCTGACTATCTCTCTCTCTCTCATACGCAGTTGAGAGGTGTAAGTTGTGTGTAAATGAGGGAGAGCGCTTCCCTATTTATACCATTTCAAGTCACTAACCAAATATAACATTCAAACCTACATGTCATCTCACATGGGGCCCACTTCTCCCAAAGAGACTACAAGTACATATTACATGATGTTACATTGGGGACTATTGCCCCGACTTACAACAAAGGTTGTATCTCAAGGTCTAGACACAATTTGTGTGTAAATTGTGTAAATGAGGGAGAGTGTCTCTTTATTTATACCCTTTCAAGTCATTGACCAAATATAACATTCGAGCCTATATGTCATCTCACATGGGGCCCACTTTTCCTAGAGAGACTACAAGTACATATTACATGATGTTACATTGGGGACTATTGCCCCAACTTACAATGGAGGTTGT
Organism: Pseudotsuga menziesii; assembly: GCA_001517045.1. Lineage (NCBI taxonomy): Eukaryota > Viridiplantae > Streptophyta > Pinopsida > Pinales > Pinaceae > Pseudotsuga > Pseudotsuga menziesii. Next base: position 575,767 of record LPNX010880091.1, on the reverse strand, counting down.
ACCTCAAGGTCTAGACACAATTTAGACATCCCGTAAAGGGGTAACACACATCCCCAATGGGGGTACAACAACATACAATGATAATTTACATCAGAATATCTTCTGATGTTACAAATGCATCAACAAAAGACACTTGAGATTTTTTGTTGAGGAAGAGTTTGTACCTCACAACAACAAGTCTAGCAAAACTAGGGGTTGTCAATGAAAGAAGAGTCTTGGCAATGTCATTAGCCACCACGTAATAAGAAAGTGCACCAAGTCTTGAGGAAGGAGGGTTCAAGTGGATGTTCTCTAACCATATGTAGCTTAGGTTAGAAACCGGAGAGGATTCTTGTGACGCATGCACTTGAACACTTATAATATACATCATGGCATGCTTAGATAACTCCACAATGCTTGAATGAATATTATTCACCATGAACTTCATATAAATATATAATTTGTGAACTTTGGTTTCATCTTCCAAGATGTATATTATTCTCCCACAACTCTTCAAATAATTTTATGACAAAAATCATAGTCCCTATGATCAGTTTTCTAACATTCACGCCCTTAATTGGAAGGGGTGTTTGTCGATCCATACATTTTTTTGAATTTCTAAGTTTTTCCCTTCCAAGAGCTTTGGTGAAGATGTATACAATTTGTTCATTTGTGGAACAATGTGATCTCAAATGAATAATCTTGGCCTCTACATGATATAAAATCAAATGGTACTCTATGTTGATATGCTTAGTTCGATAATGGAATCTAGGATTATTGGCCAACTTGATTGCATGATTATTGTCAACCAAAAGAGGATGTAATGCCCTGGTTTTGACCCCGTTGCATTAAATGTACATGATGTATATATTGTAAAGGATCATGGTGTGGAGCTAAAGGCCAAGGCCCCACCATTGATCGGTTAAGCTATGTTTTGGATTTAAATTTGTCACTGATGGTATATCGGGGCATGCGGCATATATTATGTTGGTCATCATGTAAATATGCATCTATAATTAATTAAATGAATCCGACCAACTACGATCGCGGCAACTAAAATGAGAAAGGGGCATGATTTTCACAAGGATAGGGATGTGGGGGGATTTGTTTAACCATTGGACAATGGGGTAAAAATCCAGGTGTCTTCTTCCCTTGTTTTATTCCAACCACCTCCATTAAGAATCTCTGCAGGCAGTTGAGGCAGTTATTGTCTAGGAATGGGTGTGGCAGGACTGTCAGTCCTCACCCACACGCACACTCTACCCACGATTTTGATGTTCACCCCTCGCGCAGGCATTCTTCTTCTCCATGCCTATACTGAACACTCACGTCCTCCAAATTCGCGTCCTCTCCATTGCTGTTCATTCTCACGCAGGAGGATTCTTTCCCGTTTTTTATCTCACGCAGACATCTCGTTTTCTTTCCACGGCAGTGCAGAGACGCTCACGCACTTCTTACTCGCGTCTATCCACTGTTTATTCATCCACGAGCATGGCCGGAGCTGTTTTCCCTCGCGCATGAACCATTGTCTGTTCGTTGTTCCCACGCACAGGGAATTTCCCTGGCTTTTGGATCACACAGCGAGCTGGGAGCTGTTCGTT
>LPNX010880091.1:555974-574010 GCA_001517045.1 Pseudotsuga menziesii | reverse complement strand
GAGGTCAGGCTAGTTCTGGTGTAGGTGTTCTTGGCTCTGTAATGAGCTCACCAGCTTAGCATTGAGCCTTTCCCACTCCTTGATGGCCTGATAAACCCAACTTTGTTGGCTTGGCCGTGTGATTTGGTATCCTTGGCTATGTGTAAGCCTGCTAGTTCCCTTATTCCTTGGAGAATCATGCCCAACTCAGGGGTGGCAGCGTTGCTGAGAGATTGAGGAGCACTCTGGCCTATGGTTGGGTGGAACGTTGCAGTGACGTAGCTGGTTGCGAAGCAAAGTTTTTATAAGATAAGTGATCTGGTCTATTTTACCTATGCAATCATAATTTCTGTTAATGATATGTTGAACATGATAAATGCATGCATGACTGAATGCTGTTGGTTTTCGCTGTGTATGATGAGTAACTGGATATGTGCATGTTTTAGATCAAAATCTTTGTTAAGCATTCTGTCTCAGCGATTTTTTTGTATACATATGTTCATGGGGCTCTTAGCCGGGGTGGTTTAAGCCACGGGTCGCGTCCTCTTCGCCGGTCGGAGGCATGGGGACGTGACAGCATGGTATCAGAGCCCTGGGTTGCAGCAATGGGCCTCTATGGGCCAAGAAGATGCAGTGACAGAAGGTAGAATTACCTTCTCTGCTCGGCAGAGCAGCAGCAAGTTTCAAAAATCGCCTAAGTGTTGGAGCCAATCGGAAGAGAAAGTGATTTCCCGTCCGCCGTTGCGGAAGAATTCGCGAAGTGAACTTCCGCCAATCGGAAGAGAAAGTGATTTCCCGTCCGCCGTTGCGGAAGAATTCGCGAAGTGAACTTCCGCCAATCGGAAGAGAAAGTGATTTCCCGTCCACCGTTTCGGAAGAATTCGCGAAGTGAACTTTCGCCAATCGGAAGGGAAAGTGGTCTGTCAGCCGATGTTGCGGAAGTGAAATCACTAAAGCTTCCGACCAGAAAGGCCGCCGACGCCAAGAAGTAAGAGTGAACGTCGGAAGGAGTCGGACTTTGGTGAGCCGTCGTTGCGGAAGCCAAAGTCATTTGGCTTCCGATGTAAGAAGTTAGCCGACGCTCGAAGTTGAAAATTTCTCCAAGTAAGAGCGGACGTCGGAAGGAGTCGGACTTTGGTGAGCCGCCGTTGCGGAAGCCAAATTCATTTGGCTTCCGATGTAAGAAGTCAGCCGACGCCCAAAGTTGAAACTTTCTCCAAGTAAGAGCGGACGTCGGAAGGAGTCGGACTTTGGTGAGCCGCCGTTGCGGAAGCCAAAGTCATTTGGCTTCCGATTTAAAAAGTCAGCCGATGCCCGAAGTTGAAAATTTCTCCAAGTAAGAGCGGATGTCGGAAGGAGTCGGACTTTGGTGAGCCGCCGTTGCGGAAGCCAAAGTCATTTGGCTTCCGATGTAAGAAGTCAACCGACGCCCGAAGTTGAAAATTTCTCCAAGTAAGAGCGGACGTCGGAAGGATTCGGACTTTGGTAAGCCGCTATTGCGGAAGAGAAAGCAGTTTCCCGTCCACCGTTGCGAAAGCCAAAGTCATTTGGCTTCCGATGTGGAAAGACATCCGACAACCGATTCAGCGGAAGGAATAGTGGAATGAGATCCGATTCTGTGCAAGGGGGAAAATTTTAGTTTTCTGTGAGATTTTTTTTCCAGCAAATTTTAACTGTTTTCCAGTGGGATTTTTTACTGTTTCTCAGTGAAATTTCAGGGCTGAAAATGAGAAAAGAGGCAGTGATCTTATGCGCCAGATTGCGCGAAAACCAATGTTTTACAACAACAACAAAAAACGAGGACGCTGCCCTCGACCCGCCCTGCAGTGGCCACAAGGGGGCAAGCCCCCTTGACCCCCGTCATCCCCCTCAGATAGACATTCTTTGATGAAGAAAATTTTGTGTGTTTGGGCAAATTGTCATTTTATGATCAGCACCAGGAGAAGGTAAGTGATTCTGATTTATATGCTATGCATCTAACGTTTGTGTTATTAACACGTTTGCAGAGTCATAGTCACCTTCCAGGGAAATATTCCAGGCAATACAGTTGGTAAGTAAGTGGTGGCTCAGTTATGAGAACCCATGATGGGTATGATGCTCGGGATTCCTATGAGCGAGCAGAAGATGCCATGGGAGAAAATGTTCGTAATAGGAATGATGACATAGAGTCTAATGGAAGGAGATTCCAAGAGACACCGTCAGATGTTGCAGCCACTATGAGGAGCTTGATTAAAGCCCAGGAGGAGCAGCATCAGTTGAATGCTTCCATGTTGCAGAGTTTGACAGACTTGCAAAGAAAGATAGACTCTGGACGAGGTACAGCAAGACCAGAAGGCAGTAGGAGCAGTACTAGGAGAAGGAGAAGGACTTCTAGTGGATCATCTGATTCCGAAGAATCCAGTGGGGATTCAAGCTCTTCTTTTCATAAAAGAAAAAGAAAGAGATACCATAGGTATCGCTCTCGAGATGAATTCAAGAAAGCTAAACCTCCTACATTTGATGGTGAAGTAAAGACTGGACAGGAAGTTGAAGCTTGGCTTCTTGGTATTAAAAAGTATTTTCAAGTGCATGACTATTCAGGAAACATGAAGGCAAGAGTTGCCATATTCAATATGAATGGAAGAGCATCCATTTGGTGGGAACACTTCAAGCAAGTGAAGAGGATCAGTGAAAGGAGACTTAAGTGGAAGCAGTTCAAGAAGTATTTCAAGCAGAAATACCTCTCTGACAGGTATTATGATGACAAGATTAAGGAGTTCCATGAGCTGAGATTAGGACAGCAGACCATGGAAGAGTATGCAAATAAGTTTTTGGAGTTATTGAGGTATGTCCGATACATCAGAGATGAAAAAGTAAAGGTCCAACATTTTCTGAGTGGATTACCTCAGTCTTACAAAGATCGAATTGAGTTTTATGAACCTAAAACTCTTGAAGAAGCAATAAGAAAGGCTAAGTATTGCTATGAGCAAAGCAAAGGCAAACCTAATTTCCATAAGGCGTGGAAGGACAAGAAGAACAAGAAGTTTGACCAAAGAAAGAAGGGTTTCAAACCTTCTAATTTCAGGAATCAGCAGAAGCAGCCATCTCAAGCTGCGAGTAAGCCAGTTGGAACGACAGGAGAAAAGCCTAAAGATCCACAACAGAATAGAGGGCCACTCCAATGTTGGAAATATGGAGGACCCCACATGCGCAGAAATTGTCCACTCGAGAATGAAAGTGCAAGACCAGCTTACAACGTTCAAGAAGCAGAAACAGTGGGTCAAATAGCAAGGGCAGTCCCTAGGATTTATGCAGCATTGGAGGACCGCCAAGCAGATCACCAGTCAGCTGTGGTTGAAGTAGCAGGTAAGATTGTTGAGCAATCTGTTTTTATTTTGATTGACCCTGGTTCTACGCATAGTTACATTACTCCTAGAGTAGTGGATATTTGTGCTTTTAAGAAAGTAAAGCATAGGAAGTCTTGGTTAGTTCAGTTAGCCACTGGAACTAAGAGAAAGGTCAGTGAAGTGGTAGAGAAATGTCCATTGGTCATTAATGGATTGGCCACTTGTGTATATCTGAATGTGCTACCGCTTGGTTCCTATGATGTTCTCATTGGAATGGATTGGTTAGAAGCTCACAGGGTGAAGCTCGATTGCTACAATTAGACTTTCGAATGCATGAATGAAGAAGGAAACCTAGTAGTTGTGAAAGGTATTCCAAAGGTGATTTCAGTACGGCAAGTTTCAGCAATGCAGTTAAAGAAGTTCTGTAGGAAGGGTTGCCAGTTGTATGCAGCTCAGATTTTGGAGGAAACGAGAGACGAAACCCCTAGGTTGGAGGACTATCAAGTGTTGCAAGAATTCAGGGATGTGTTTCCTGATGAGATTCCAGGGCTTCCTCCAAAGAGGGACATTGATTTCACAATTGAACTTGTGCCAGGAGCAGCACCAGTGTCCAAGGCACCCTACAGGATGAGTATACCGGAGATGCTAGAGTTGAAGATGCAACTGCAAGAGTTGTTGGAAAAGAAGTATATCCGACCGAGTGTGTCTCCTTGGGGAGCACTAGTTCTGTTTGTCAAGAAGAAAGATGGTACACTTAGGTTATGTATTGATTACAGACAGTTGAACAAGGTTACTGTGAAGAATAAATATCCTTTGCCTAGGATTGATGACCTCTTTGATCAAATGAGGGGAGCAAGGGTATTTTCCAAGATTGACTTGAGGTCTAGTTACCATCAGGTAAGGATCAAGGATGAAGACATTCATAAGACAGCCTTCAGGACAAGGTATGGGCATTATGAGTTTGTAGTGGTACCATTTGGCCTTACAAATGCATCAGCTACATTTATGTGCCTTATGAATAGTGTCTTCAGCAGGTATTTGGACAAGTTTGTTCTTGTTTTCCTTGATGACATTCTTGTTTATTCTAAGAATGAGGAAGAACATGAATAGCATTTGAGACTGACATTGTAAGTGCTCAGGGAGCATCAGTTGTATGCAAAACTAAGCAAGTGTGACTTCTATAGAGATAGAATTCAGTATTTGGGTCACATTATTTCAGAGGAGGGTATATCCGTGGACCCTGAAAAGGTTGAAGCCATTATGAATTGGCCTACTCCCAAAAATGTGACAGATGTAAGATCTTTCATGGGACTTGCAGGATATTATAGGAGGTTCATTGAGGGATTCTCCAAAGTTGCACATGCTATCCCTTCTTTACAAAAGAAGGGGATGAAGTTCGAATGGACATCGAGGTGTGAAGAAAGCTTCCAGCAGTTGAAGAATCTTCTCACTAGTGCACCAGTATTGAAAGTTGCAGATCCAGAGAAAGATTTTGTGGTGTGTATCGATGCATGCGGACAAGGGCTTGGAGGAGTCCTTATGTAAGACAACCACGTGATATGTTATGAGTCAAGAAAGTTGAAAGAACATGAAAAGAACTATGCCACTCATGATCTAGAGCTTGCAGCCATAGTACATGCTCTCAGGATGTGGAGACATTACTTGATGGGCAGAACATTTGAGCTCAGAACAGACCATTGTGGACTGGAGTATTTGTTTGATCAACCTACTCTGAATGCTAGGCAAGCAAGATGGCTAGAGTTTTTATGTGAGTTTGATTTTGAAATCAAACACATAAAGGGGAAAGAAAATAAGGTAGCTGATGCACTCAGCAGGAAGGTGCAGGAAATGCATGTGGCATCTCTTAGTATTTGCCAATCAGATTTGAGGCAGCAGATCGTTGATCATGTTGTTGGAGATGAATTGTATGAGCAGGTAAAAGACAAGTTGCAGCAGCAAAGTCTTGAGAAGAGGTATGAGGGATATAAATTGGAAGGAGATGGACTTCTCACTTATAAAGATAGAATTTATATTCCAGATGTAGCAGATTTGAGGAGAGTTGTTATGGATGAAATTCATCACGCTCCGTATTCTGGTCACCCAGGATATCAGAAGACAATTGCTACAGCTAGAAAGCAATACTTTTGGCCAGGTATGAAGAAGGACATGGCTGAGTACATTTCAAGGTGTATGAAATGTCAACAGGTAAAGGTTGAGCATCAACATCCAGCAGGTTTGTTGCAGCCTTTGCCAGTTCCGGAATGGAAATGGGAAGTTATTTCCATGGATTTTATTACAGGATTGTCAATGACTTGGAGACAACATGATTCTATCATGGTTGTGGTAGACAAGTTGACAAAGGCAGCACATTTTATACCGGTTAAGTCTACGTATGAGACTGGCGACATTGCAAAAATCTTCATGAAGGAGATATTCAAGTTGCATGGATTGCCGAAGGCAATAATATCTGACAGAGATGTCAAGTTCACTTCCAACTTTTGGAAGGGGTTGTTTGCAGATTTGGGTACAAAGCTTAACTTCAGCACTGCATACCATCCTCAGACGGATGGGCAGACCGAGAGAGTTAATCAGGTGCTTGAAGATATGCTTCGCATGTATGTGATGGACAAACCAACCAAGTGGGAAGATTACTTGCACTTGGTAGAGTTTGCTTATAACAATGGACATCAAGCATCCTTGGGGATGAGTCCGTATGAAGCTTTGTATGGAAGAAGGTGTAGAACACCAGTGACTTGGGATAATCCAGTGAACAGGATTGTGCTTGGGCCATAATTGCTCAAGGAAATGGAGCAAGAGGTCGTGAAGATCAGGCAGAAGCTGAAAGCAGCACAGGACAGACAGAAAAGCTATGCAGATAAGCATAGGGTGAACAGGGAGTTTCGTGTTGGGGATCATGTTTACCTCATAGTGAGGGCAAGGAAGAGTTCCTTGAAGCTTGGTAGTTGTGCCAAGTTGTCACCAAGATACTGTGGGCCGTTTGAAGTGCTTGAAAGAATAGGGCCAATTGCATATAGACTTGCATTGCCTGCTAGCACTAGAGCTCATAATGTTTTTCATGTTTCTTTGCTTAAGAGATATGTGCATGATCCTAACCATGTGATAAATTGGGATGTGATTCAGGTGGAACGCGAGGGAGAGTTCCAAATCGAGCCAATGCGCATCCTCGACAGGAAGGTCACAATGCTCCGGAACCGAGCCATAGGTCAGGTAAAGGTGCAATGGGAGCACTTCGGACCTGAAGAGGCTACATGGGAGCTGGAGGATGCCATGCGATTGGCCCATCCATTTCTGTTCAATTTTGCGGAACACTGAGGCGATACCAATGTAGCATTTTGTTCAAATTTTGTAAAGCACTGAGAACAGTGCTATTGAAGGGGGAGGGGAATGTAATGCCCTGGTTTTGACCCCGTTGCAGTAAATGTACATGATGTATATATTGTAAAGGATCATGGTGTGGAGCTAAAGGCCAAGGCCCCACCATTGATCGGTTAAGCTATGTTTTGGATTTAAATTTGTCACCGATGGTATATCGAGGCATGCGGCATATATTATGTTGGTCATCATGTAAATATGTATCTATAATTAATTAAATGAATCCGACCAGCTACGATCGCGACAACTAAAATGAGAAAGGGGCATGATTTTCACAAGGATAGGGATGTGGGGGAATTTGTTTAACCATTGGACAATGGGGTAAAAATCGAGTTGTCTTCTTCCCTTGTTTTATTCCAACCACCTCCATTAAGAATCTCTGCTGGCAGTTGAGGCAATTATTGTCTAGGAATGGGTGTGGCAGGACTGTCAGTCCTCACCCACACGCACACTCTACCCACGATTTTGCTGTTCACCCCTCGCGCAGACATTCTTCTCTCCATGCCTGTGTTGACACTCACGTCCTCCAAATTCGCGTCCTCTCCATTGTTGTTCATTCTCACGCAGGAGGATTCTTTCCCGTTTTTTATCTCACGCAGACATCCCGTTTTCTTTCCACGGCAGTGCAGAGACGCTCACGCACTTCTTACTCGTGTCTATCCACTGTTTGTTCATCCACGAGAATGGCCGGAGCTGTTCGCCCTCGTGCATGAACCATTGTCTGTTCGTTGTTCCCACGCACAGGGAATTTCCCTGGCTTTTGGCTCACACAGCGAGCTGGGAGCTGTTCGTTTTCATCCACGAATTGTTGTGAAGGGCCATTCATGTTTTTGGCTGTCTCACAGGTTCACTAATTACATTTTGGGACTGTTGTTCGCCCTCGTGCATGAACCATTGTCTGTTCGTTGTTCCCACGCACAGGGAATTTCCCTGGCTTTTGGCTCACACAGCGAGCTGGGAGCTGTTCGTTTTCATCCACGAATTGTTGTGAAGGGCCATTCATGTTTTTGGCTGTCTCACAGGTTCACTAATTACATTTTGGGACTGTTGTTCGCCCTCGTGCATGAACCATTGTCTGTTCGTTGTTCCCACGCACAGGGAATTTCCCTGGCTTTTGGCTCACACAGCGAGCTGGGAGCTGTTCGTTTTCATCCACGAATTGTTGTGAAGGGCCATTCATGTTTTTGGCTGTCTCACAGGTTCACTAATTACATTTTGGGACTGTTGTTCGCCCTCGTGCATGAACCATTGTCTGTTCGTTGTTCCCACGCACAGGGAATTTCCCTGGCTTTTGGCTCACACAGCGAGCTGGGAGCTGTTCGTTTTCATCCACGAATTGCTGTGAAGGGCCATTCATGTTTTTGGCTGTCTCACAGGTTCACTGATTACATTTTGGGACTGTTGTTCTTCCCCCCCCGTGTTCACTAATACGTTTGGGGCTGTGTAATTTGCTTGGGATTCGTTTTTCCCCGTTGAGCTGTAATTGCTGATTGGTTGCCTGAGTGCAATGGTTGGTCTTCGGACTATATTGGGAGCAGGGATGGGGGTTTAGTTTTGCTTGATAAACCTGGTGACTTGAAACCACACAAACAGAGCTAGAGGGCTGGCCTTCTTCTCCATCGCCCCTGAATAGCACTGGAAGGGAATACAGGGCCTTAGGGACTGTGTAGCAAAGAAGGGACTGATTCCTTGTGTTGGGTGTGTTTGGGTGTCTTAGAGGTCAGGCTAGTTCTGGTGTAGGTGTTCTTGGCTCTATAATGAGCTCACCAGCTTAGCATTGAGCCTTTCCCACTCCTTGATGGCCTGATAAACCCAACTTTGTTGGTTTGGCCGTGTGATTTGGTATCCTTGGCTATGTGTAAGCCTGCTAGTTCCCTTATTCCTTGGAGAATCATGCCCAACTCGGGGGTGGCAGCGTTGCTGAGAGATTGAGGAGCACTCTGGCCTATGGTTGGGTGGAACGTTGCAGCGACGTAGCTGGTTGCGAAGCAAAGTTTTTATAAGATAAGTGATCTGGTCTATTTTACCTCTGCAATCATAATTTCTGTTAATGATATGTTGAACATGATAAATGCATGCATCACTGAATGCTGTTGGTTTTCGCTGTGTATGATGAGTAACTGCATATGTGCATGTTTTAGATCAAAATCTTTGTTAAGCATTGTCTCAGCAATTTTTATGTATGCATATGTTCATGGGGCTCTTAGCCCGGGTGGTTTAAGCCACGGGTCGCGTCCTCTTCGCCGGTCGGAGGCATGGGGACGTGACAGAGGAGTAGAGTTTACATGTTTCCGTTGCAAATCTTAAAGTATCTTAATGTCCCACACAATCTCCTTTGTTGCTTCTGTGATTTCCACATAGTTTTCCTCTATAGTGGAATCTGCTGGAACAAATTGTTTGTGTGATCTCCAAGAAATAGTTGTGGATGCAAGACTCACATGGTATCTTGAAGTAGACACTCCATTCTCCTTACCATCATCAAAGTATGAATCTAAATATCCAATTAATTTGAAGTCGTCCACATTAGAGCATTTCAATCCACAGTCTCGAGTCCCCTTCAAGTATCTTAGAACTCTCTTTGCAACACACACATCTCCTTCACAAGGTTTTTGCATGAACCTAGAAAGGATACCAACTACAAATCAAGTATCAAGTCTAGGTCTAGTAGTGGGAAGGTGGATGGCTCCCCACAAGTTGTCTATGTTTGGTTGCATCGTCAAATTCATTTCCTTCTTTTGATGTGAGCTTCGAATTATGTTCCATTGTAGTAAAGGGTTACACTTTGTCATGTCAATCTTGTTCAACAACTCTCCAATGTACTTGTTTTGGGAGATGAATATATACTTTGGATTCTTAGTCATTTCAATACCTAAGTACCCAAGTAGTAGTGAAGATGTCCTAAATCCGTCATCTCAAGGTCATTCAAGCGCAACTACTTTCTGTTTGTAAATAAACAAACTGAAGAAATTATCATAGATAAAGCAAAGAGAAGATGTTTTTACCATAGTTTTAAAAACCGGAATCAATCGAGGGTCAACTTGGACTTGGAATCAGTAAAAAATTGGTCATAAATCAGTCGATTTGAATTGAATGACTCAATTTACTAAAAAATATTTAAATTTTAAAGAAAAACAACATTTTCAAGATTTTAATACATGATTCCAAAGCATTAGAGACAAAATATCTAAAGTCTACTCATGTATATACCATATAAGTGTGAATATATCAAAATTGCACAAAGTGTATTGTGCAAGGAAATTGGCACTGGAACAAAATACATAATCTATGAAGCTTATAGGCTATATGCATGTAAAGTCCAAAAAACAGCATGCTACTTAGTCAACTACATACTACATAGTCAATTGCCATACATCGTCAACTACATATTACATAGTCCACTGTCCCCATCGCTATATCTCACTCACACAATTACACTCTTTGCAAATTGCTACTGCTGCAACATTGCTCTGCAATGAGAATAGGAAATAGGTATAGGGAAATAGAGGGGGGGTCATTAAGTTAAGAAAACACAATAGCAAAAAAAGAAATGTCTATGTTTTGTTAAGTTTGCAAACCCCACATGACTAAGACTCAAAAATCGGCTGATTTTTACATAAATCGGCTAATCTGACCGGTTTGGTACCACACTGGTCAACCAAACCGGTTCGGATCGATTTGTCTTCAACTCGGTGAATCGGCCAATTCCAAAACGGATTTCACCAATTTTTAAAACTATGATTGTTACTACTTACCATCATCTGTATTTAAATATTGAAATCAGTTATAATCATACAATATTATAAAATCAAGTATAGACTCAGTAACAAACTTTTTCAAGTGAGTACCAGATCCATCTTATTTTCAAGCAACAAACATGGATATTTTTAATTTAAATGGTAGGCAAGTTTCTGGTTAAGTTCAAAAGCATAGCATATCGAGTGAAAGTAGAGAAGTGATTTCATAGGCCAAGTAATTGAACTTACAATCTTCAAATATTGACAAATAATAAATGTATTTTATTGAATATTTTGATGATTCCTTGAAGAATTGAATTTTCATTTTGGGAATATTGCAAACTCCAAACCCTGGGTCATGTAATAAATATAATCATGCGTACGGATCACTTTCAAATAACCCAGGAGTAGTTACTGCTTGCTTCGATGTTGATTTGGAAGCTTTTATTATTCAAAAATTTGATTTGAAGCATTATAATCTTAAGACACTATTTGAACTGAAATCAAAAGGATCTGTGCCAGCCAAAGTTGAATGCAGTCTTCCTCCTGCCCAACCATTATTCAATGGCTGAGCAGCAACCCTGGCTGGATCTCCAACAACACGACTACCTTCAACATATTCTTCAAATTCTGGGAGACCTTGTGCCCTTCTCGCCTTTCTAATTTTCTTCTCATCTTCCTTCTCTTTTCTCAACCACTTCTCCACTGTTCTCTGCCAACACGCCAGTAAAAGAGTTATAAAAAGAGAGTTTATCTAGATAGACATTGGAAATAATCCCCCAATATAAAATAGCTCCTCTCAAATTGGAAATGAAAAGCATTTTACTCAAACCAAGTGCAAGATAACATTGGAAGCATGGAAGCATTTCGACATCGATATGAAATGGGAAATATTTACGGTTACTTGTTCTCAGTAAATCCAATATCATAAAACCCCTCCAATAAACAAATGTTTTGGTAAGCAAGCACCTACCGATCAGGGATATATGCCCTGATAAACCCACTCTTGGTCATAACTAGAGTAAAAGATAATAAACATAAACTAAATGCAATTGTCAATGTGTTTGATAATGATTAGACAAAGCACCGGCAGAGCTATGTTAGACTATGAAACATTGAGATGTAAAATGGTACAGCACACCTGTTTTCATGTCTACTGAAAATGGCATATATACAGACCCTTCATTATGCATCATCTGGGGCCATTTCATACTTTGCTCGCTAAAACATAAAACCACACTTGGAATTGCCCATATACAAGGCTGGCTGCTGGAATGAAGCCAGCTGGTTGATTCGCAGATATTAATAACACAAAAGTCCATACTGGCAAAACTTATATCATGGATTAGATATGAGATTCAGAGTAGGTTACTGAACAAAAACTCCACAATCAGACTCCTCAAAGAAGAGCATGAACAGAATAAGAATGCAAAAGCTTTACCAAAACTCTGTAAATCTCAGAGAGATTTTATCACCGGAAAGATGAATCGACGTTGCTAGGACAACACAAAAGAAAATACCAGAAACTCTAGACTGCAGACTGTTTTCATGCCAGATTTTTCCATAATGAAAGATTCATACGTGAAAACCTCTCTTTAATGTCTCAGGAAAATAAAGTTAATAGTGCAATTGGGGGCTCTAGGTAATTAGAATGTCACTTTCAGACATGGTTACCAAATACAAATACAAATTTAAATTCAGACTCAGAAATTTCATATTGGAAAAGTCCAGTTCAAAAAAAATACAGAAGTATACATCTCACTACCATAAAAAAAATAAAATGCAAATCATTCAAAATTTTAAAAAACTACATGAATGTCTGTGTGTCTTCTCTAAAATGATACCTACTGTAATGTATATAGTTAATGAACTCTGAAGTGAGGAATATTATGGCCTAACTTAACAAACTCTCAAAAGCAAACCATCAGGTCTTTTGTTTTTTCTAGCTTGCAAGGGGCTTCCATAAAACAGGGGAAATTCAGCTGAATAAGATTATTGCCGAATGAATTTTGACAGTCAAAACATGCCTCAAAGATAAAACCCAGCTGAAATCAAGTCAGGTTCGGCAACAATACCCTTTAGAGCAACTTCTTACCAGCTAAACAAAAGACATCCTATTGAGATAAAATAAACAGGCATCTGTCCACGAAAGAAAAACAGATGATAAATGTGAGACAGTGAGAAGGACATCTGAAGACAAATAGAGACTGGAATCTGGATGTAGGATTTACATTTTACATTGTAGAAGGAAAAATACACAATGTTCAATGATTCATATCTGAACTAAATACAAATAAACTACAAAAAGAGATCTGAGATTTCAGATCTGAAAACTTCCTGGAAAATATGCTCCACAACAATCTGATTATGCTCCTTAGCTGCTCTATGCCACTCCTCAGCTCTTCAAGAAGTTCCAACGTCACAATCTCAAAGATGCTCCAACAATTTGCCTCTTCAAGCAGAAATGACAAATGCAATTATGCATGTACTGAAGAATGTGTGGATGGGGGGGTAGGGTTTTGGGCAATGTTGTCAGACTCAGACTCTACAAAGACTCGTTGGCTTGGGAATTGGCTGACTTAGCGACTCGGATAAGACTCAACAAATAGAAAAAAAATTCAAAATATAGTAAATTTTGTGCGCAAAAAATATACTAATGACATTTCTAATCCATATAAGTTATAAAACCACATTCTATGCAGAAATTCATTAGACCAACCAACTCATAAAAAACATAATAAAACATTTGACACTCCATATTTGTATGCAAAATAGTGAACTGAAAGATGATTCCTTGAACAAACTCACAAATAGTACCAAGTTCAATTACATAACTCAAAACACAATTAGAAAATAAAAAAATATAGTGTCTCCAAGTCCAATCTTGAGTATCATGCATGACTACAAGAAGCAGAACGCCTAGTATAGGCCCTAGAGAAGCTAGTGCCAACATCGCTAGATTGATACAACAACTATGATGCGGGTCTGCTTGGCGTTTCCATTTCAAAAAATGGTACACAAGGAGGCCCACACATGCGACTGTACGGCCTATTCTTGGCCTCGAAAATCGTGCACCTGTGGGAAGTTTCTCACGAGTTTGGTCGATCCCAAGTCTACAGGCTGAGTCTTAGTTGACTACTCATCTGGCAGGTGACTCAGCCAAACTCGGCTGGCTCGACAAGTCTCCCACGAGTCTGATTACACTGGTTTTTGGTGTGTTTTAGGGTTTCAATGAGGTAGCTGGCAATTTGTGGGCCCAATTGGGTTAATGTTGCACCAATGCCAAGCTGGAAATTGCACCAAAAATGTATGTTTTTGGGCCCCATACAACAACCAGGCACATGTAGATGTTCCTGGCCTGTCCAGAAACACATGGGTGCTTCCTGACAAGCAAGGAACCTCTACACCTTCCTGGCCATGCAGAATGGAACCTGGAGCGGCCCATTGTGCAGTCAAACACTCCTGAAACCAATCCCACTATTTTCAAAACATTGCGTACATGTTCCAAAGCTCTCAAGAACACAGAAATGGTGGGGAAGAGTTCCCCACTTCCCAAGAGCAAGTCTACTGCAACAAAAAATAACATATGTTGTATCTCCGCCATATCCTATCCAAATGTTTCTTTAAATTTTCCATTTCCATACTTGTATCGGATATAAGATCCATATTTGTATCCAAGCAACTTAAGTTTATTACCAACTCCAACTGCTTTGAACTTAGAAAACATGTAAGTATTAGAAGTCAAGTATAGTGATGCACTTGGATCTTGTTGCCGCCTTTCACACACCTGATGGGGACGTGGCAGAAATCTTCAAGTCACTTGGTGTCCCTGGGGGCAAGTCTCGAGTCAAGGTTGTCACCTTGTTCTTGACTCCTCCATTTAGGCCAACTCCTAATCAAAGCCAAGGGGGTAGATCCTATTAGTTTCTAAAGTTGTTAAGGCTTAGTGTGATGATTTATGATTGAGTAAGTTATTTAGGAGTTTGATGAAAAATACTGGAACAAACTATTGGAACAATATATGTAAGCACGACAACATATAAATTATCCCAACACATGATATATAAATGATCTTTAAAGCAAATGTGTATAACAAATGTAATACCAATGCCAATAATGGAGTCAGAAAAAAGGTAATACTGTTGTAGTGTTGAGAGGTGTGTTGCGAATGCTCTTGGTCAGTTTTAAATTATTATGGAAGATGAGTGAATTAGATTAGGGGGAAGGGACCTCTAAATATACCCGAAGATACGAGGAGTATGTCCAAAACCCTTTTCTGATGCGGTTCCACGCAAAGAATATGTGGGTTGGATCGGAGTCTCTAGGATGTGTCCAACACTACACCAACAAGAGTGTAGTCTGATAGTATCCCGAGGTCACTATCCAGTTGTTCTCGCTTCCTCTGTGAACTTTCCCCACAACAGATTAAATTGAGGCGTTGGGTTTTCACCTTGGGAGGTTAATTTAAATGTGAGACTAATTGAACTCGTCACCCACGTTGTTTTTGATGCAGCCAACTGTTCAGTCAAACCGCAACGATGCAGAGCATAGACAACGGAATCTTGTTAATTTGAAGGATTTTAAAGACTATTTGTTTGTTAAAAAGGTAAAAAAAATAAACCTCCAAGAATCTATTTCGGTTCAAATGAACCTCAATTGGAAAAGCAAGGAGGGGTTAATTTTAAATGAGAAGTAAAAGCTAACACAAGGTACTAAAAAATCAATGGCTTTCTAATTAAGCCTACCACGCATCTCTTTCCCCTTTCGAATAACTCGGGAAGTCATTGGGTTAGTATTCGTCTTACTTTTGATCAAATAAAGATATAATAGATGCACTGATCAAAGAATACTACGCTGCAGTAGAAACTAAACTAAACAAGCAAAACATGAAAAAAAGGCAGCGACACAAATCCCCCCAAGGGGGGATGGGGAGTGGGCTTCGAAGAGCCTACTCCAAAGATTTTTATTATGCTCGATTGCAATGCCTGTTAGGAAATGCCACTTGGTTCTTATAGAAAATTAACACAAGGCCTTACAAATCCTTGGAAAGAAAGCTACGAAAGGAGGGGGAACTCCCGGGAAGTTCCAGATGGCCCAAAATTCAATTTTTAGGCAACGTTTCCTTCTCTTTTTTCACGGACCTGCTAAAAACCAACAAGTTTTTATCAGTTAAATGTGCCCAAAAAACACTTTGGAAGTGTCTTTGGACAACACAAAAATAATTGAAAAAATCCCAAGTTAGAAATTTTATTTTAAAGAAGGGTAAGTAACTAAGAAGATTGGGATGAAAACCCAACTACTTAGGGTCTTGGACAGACTTTGCAAGGCTGCCAATAATGCACTAGTATGCTTGATTTAACTTTAAAATTTAGGCAAAATACTTTCAAATAACAAGTTAAGAATATAACTCAAATTTGCTTGCAAAGGAAAGTAGATTTAGCTAGATCTATTCAACAAAAGATGAATTTTTTGTACGAAACATTCAGATATAAACTATGAGCTTTTAAAAGATAGATCTATGACAAATTTCACTCTAAGATGATAGATCTAAAAAAATAAAAGCTAGGAACCAAGTCACCGAGTAGATTTTAAATTTTAAAAGGAGATAGAACAGAGAACAAGCTTGTAGCTATCAAGATCAACCAAAGAACTTCCAGTGGAAGTAGTTGGACTATGCCAAGTGAAAAAGTGAATATGATAAGGAACTTGTTCAAGACCTTCTCCAGGGTAACTAGCATAAATAAAAACTTCCAGAGAGAATTGTGAGATCCAATGATATACATATAAAAGACTAGAGCAGCATGATAATAAACTTATTGAAAATGCCAGATCTTGATCTTTACATACATATGAAAAATAGAATCTATAAATAAACTTATTTAAAGACTCCTTCCTTTCGATTGGGAGCAATCCTGACAAGGTTATATTCACAAATCAAGCAAGGAAAAAATACACCAAATACAGATTACCTCAAGCATAAGCAGCAATATTCATCCAACTAAATGCCTTACACCATCTAGCCTCCAAAGCTTTTCTTTATTCATAATGAAAAATATAACAGTATTACAATGGCAAGCCTTTCGAAGCAACTCTCACTAGCTTCAACTAAGAGGATCATGCTTTATTTATAGCCAAAGCAGAAGGAAGTGGGTGCATCTAACACCGACAGAGGGAGTCGAGTTCAAAGATAGTCTAACTTAGTTGAAGTGTAATGGAAAGGGAGTGGAACTAGAGAAGTGGGTGACACCTCACTCACCTAACTCACCCATCTATTCATTGGTTGCCACTTCACTCAAGCGTGAGCCTTGAGGGCGACGTCTTCTCCCACACGTGAGCTCCTTACCAACATCATTCGAATCATATGAAACGTTACATTATAACTTACCCAAGGTTTTAATATCTCAACACATGAAGAGGAGTCCACCTAAACATGCAATCGCACCCTTTTAATGGAGTTGGCGTGAAACTCATAATGGTCGACGTCATCTCCTCCCATATAATTCGAAACTCACTTAAAACTATCCAAAATTTTAATGCTTAGCATTTGAAAAGGGTCGCAGAACCATGGGGGACTCATCTACCATGTCACCCCATACTTTAAACAAAACAAAATTGACCTTTTCAAACCTGTCCTTCAATGCCAATTTGTCACATGATTAGCATTAAAATGCTAATTTGATGCTTCGTTAGCTAAATCATGCTCTACAAGATATTTTAGCCGCCCAAAACATATGAAAAGTGGCCTCTGTGTTGGAATAGGTCTCCATGTTTAAATTGTGTCTCCATGTTGTTGGAAATTGTGCAACTTCAGAAGTTATTCTTATTGTACTTGTATTGTAATTCCATGTACCTCCTACAGGAGTTCATATTGATGTAACTACTCATGTAAACCCTAGAAAGAGTCAATGTAAAAATTGGGGAAAGAATAAACAAGAAAAGAATAAAAATAAAATTATTTTTATATTTTCCCCAAGGTAGGTCGTCCCTAGTAATTTTCCACTTGGAAAATCAGGATAAATAGAAGGCGCCCCTCCTCATTATTACACAAATTCATAGCAAGTCACTCAGACAAAAAAGGTGCGCTACTGTAGTCTAGGAGAGTATTTTTCTGGGGTTATATCTTAGAGAGACAATTTCTCTCTTATCTCTGTTCTCAGGAATCATTATCTCTATACAAAGGTTTGTTGGGTTTTTCTCGATTGGGTTTCCCAAGATAAATTCTTGTGTTATTTGTTTGTGTGCTTTGTCTTTCTTCTAGAGATCTTATTGTTTATTTGCAAATAAGATATACTGCTATAATCTTGTTAAAACTAATAGGTGTTGGTTTATGTGATGCTTGTCACAGGGATGGTCTTCCTCTAGGTCTTGAACACAAGTAGTCTTACCAAAACGTGTCTTTAGACACTAAAGCATCGAAGCTTAAAGTTATTCTAAATGGATGCCCTGCCAGCAAAGCAAAAGTGTCTTTAGACCAATGTTGCAAACATCGGCGCGGCGAAAAAATCGGCAGGGTCCAGGAAACATCGTTTCGGGATATCTCAACAAAACATCGGCAAACATCGGGAAAAAATCGACATACTTAAAAAATAGAAAAATATTCATTT
>LPNX010880091.1:478397-555814 GCA_001517045.1 Pseudotsuga menziesii | reverse complement strand
TCTAGAACTAGAAGTAGGTGCCCTTGAGGCTTGTGGGCCTCGTACTGGACTTTGACGTCCTCTAAAAGAAGACCCTGCAAAATGACGTCCTCTAGAAACTCGAGAAGGTGGCCGAAACTGATGTCCTGAAGAATGAGAAGGTCGAGGAGGTAGTCCTGCAGCTCCTACTCCTCTACCAGTACTAGTGCCTGTGCTACCACCGGGTCTATCTCCCTCTAGCTCTTACTGTGGCACACTCCCAGAATCGGTGTGAAACTCCTCTAGAACTGCAACATGCTCATCCAAAATCTCTTAGACTGTATGAGTCTCACCATGATCACTATCAGTAGCATGATGATCCTCTAGCCAATCAGGGGCTACCTCCATAACAAGCTCCTCACACTCTGCCCTCCATGCAGCGGTGGTGTCAATCTCATCCAATGAAATGGCCTTCGCATCAACTTTTCTCTGATACTGCTTCACCCACAACCTGAGATTGTAGTGGACGTAGACCAAATCATTAAGGCGCTAAGTATCCAACCTAGAGGAGGATCATAAATATTAAATATTAAAGTGGCATAAATCTATAAATTTGAATTTAATAATTTATATTATATAATGAATTTGAAAATTTGAAATTCTCTAGCCTGTTGCGCTTTTTGGAGTGTACTTTTTCAAATACACTCCAATTGCGCTCACAACCAGAAGAGCTACATGTCTGGCTGAGCACTCGAATGGCAAGCCTCTGTAGAATAGGTACACAACCACCATAGTTCTCCCACCAAGTATCTACAATGAAATTATGAATAAAATAAACATGAGAAATGAAAAATAAAATTTAAAACAAAGAATTAGAAAGAGAATGAAATTTTAAATTTAAACTTTAAAGTTGAAAGTTTGAAACTAGGTGAAGCTTACTTGGCATCAGGTTGG
Organism: Pseudotsuga menziesii; assembly: GCA_001517045.1. NCBI lineage: Eukaryota > Viridiplantae > Streptophyta > Pinopsida > Pinales > Pinaceae > Pseudotsuga > Pseudotsuga menziesii. Next base: position 554,902 of record LPNX010880091.1, on the reverse strand, counting down.
TCCTATCATTTATTGCTATATCAAACCCAAATAATCTTGTAGCTCTCTTATACATTTCCAACTCTTGGGAAAGCTGTGTACGCTCACCTGCATCAAGTACCATCCTTTGGACACACTCATAGAATCCAGACATAACCTCTCCATCAAATCTAAAGCCATAGGAGTAAGCATACGAAGGGTTGAGGTATAGCCCTGCAACATGAATGGGGCGATGGAGTGTGTGGTTCCATCACGCATCAATCACCGCCCATATCGTATGTCGTCTCTCCTGCCCCTGATCTCCCTTGTCCTCATAATAAGCACGAATGGATTCTTTGGCCCTATCCATGGCCTCATATAGGTATCCCATTGCGGGCTTCTCTCCATCAATCAAGCGGAGAACCCTTACCAAAGGTTCGGTGATGGTGCACACCTCCTTCACTGCACCCCAAAAACTCTCATCATATGCAACTAGCCTGAATGTGGCTTGCCCCTCTGGTCTAGTGCTAAATGATAAAGCACGCCACTCTAGTGAAAAGAACATCGCCTGCAAGTCCCACATAGAATTCAAGAGTGATTGAAGAGAAATAAAGCTAGTGGCAAAGCGTGTGATGGCAGGACGCGCCAACTCTTTGTCACCTGTGAACTTTCTCATCAAGCTAAGCACTGCTGCATGGTTATATATGAATTTTGTGATGCTCCGTGTTGAATCAATAGTATCCTTGATCCAATCAATCTTGCCTAAATCCTCTAAGATCAAATCAAGGCAATGGGCGGCACAAGGAGTCCAAAAATAGTGTAGGATACCTGGCCATGAGCATCCTACCAGCAGCCACATAGTTCACAGCGTTGTCCGTTATCACTTGGACAACATGTTGCGGCCCAATCTCTTGGATGAACTCATCCAACAAGCCACATAGTAAAACCGCATCTTTGACATGTGCAGATGCATCCACAGATCTCATGAACATAGTCCCCCTGGGGCAATGAACCAAGAAGTTGAGAAGTGTCCTACCCCTCATATCGGTCCAACCATCCGACATCACACTGCATCTTGTTAAGTCCCATGATCTTTGAAGTTCCTCCAATCTGCGAGTGCAATCAACCTTTTCATCCTGAAGGATGGGCCCTCTCAACTCTTCATAACTAGGGGGCTTAAACCCCGCTCCAACTATAGCAGTCGCCTCAAACATGGACACATAAAATGGGTTCTTTGCAAAGTTAAATGGAATAGCACTCCATAACAAGCATCGACCAATAAGTTTGTGTGCGTCTGCTTTTTCCTTTACTTTCACCATGGACCTTATAGAAGGTTGTCCACCAGGGCTGCATCTTGAAGATACCATGAAAGGCGATGTGGACTGCTGTGTGGAGTGGGTATTGGTATCTGGGCTTGTCCCACTAGCCCCTACTCCTGCTGCGGACCCGGATCTTGAAGCAAGTTGATTCCTCACAGCCTCCTGGTATTGTCTCCTTAGCCCAGTGCCCTCAATCGCTTGTGTGGCCTTAGCAATGATTTCCGAAGTTGTTTCTTTGCAAGGACCCACATCATGCCCTGCTATTTGTGCAAGGTGGTATTTCAGCCTACTTATCCCTCCTGTCATTCCTTTCCCACATAGATTGCAAGTGAGAATTTGTCAATTGACTGGGTCAATAGGTGAGCCCCACTCCCAAAATGGATCCAAAGCCTTTGGCATCTTGTATATGGAGTTATTATGGACAAAATGAAGCTTGAATCTTGATACTTTGAACTTGAAGTTTGAACCTAAGGCAAGAAAAAAAACGTTTTTTAGCATATGTGATTAATGAAAATGTAAAAGTTTAAAACACAAAAAGAATTCCAAGAAATATTGAGCATTCAACCATTAATTTGATGAGAAAAAATACATAGACATTTTTATGAGGATTTATAAGGAATCTAGGGCAAGATAAAAAATGCCAAAACGTTTTTTGGCATGCAAGCAACAAAAAAATACATAACAGTTGAAAAAAAATGCTTAAAACCCTATAAAAATCGTTTTTGAAGATAGAGAATTACATGGCAAAGTAAATCAACAACAATCCCTCTTGGAAAAGTGAGAAATGATGGGCAAATTTTTTACTTACCTTCAGCTGTGATAATTGTGGAAAAAAACCCCAAATGGCAAGATCCAATCTTCAATTTGATGCTTGATGGTGAAGAAAATGTTGCCTAAATTCGTTGTTGGTCTCTTGAGACTCTCTTCACTTGCCCTCTCAGACCCCTAGCTCACCTCCTAGTGGACTGTTTGAGTCAAAATGAGAAAAAAAAATGAAAAAAAAACCAACCTAAAGATGACTATTTTTGGCCCTGTCCGCGCAGGCAATTTTTTGCATCGACTCGCGATTTTTCGGGGCAATTTTTCGAGAAAAAAGCAGCGATTTATCGGAAAAAATCGAGGGCGATTTTTTCAATGATTTTTTGCTTAAATCTCAGCGCAACGAAAAAACCGCGATTTATCGGACATCAGCCGATTTATTGTCGATGTTGGTAACACTGCTTTAGACACTACTACAACTAAAAGCAAAACTAGCCAGTGGCCAAGAGATGAACACTCCTTCATTGTATAGTGGAAGGCTCATTTACCCCCATAGGGTATCAGGGTGAGGCAAACCTGTCAGGGCTAAGCCTTAGTCATTTTTTGGAGCCCAGAAGGCCTTCCGGGGCACCTGCTCTTGGAGGTTGGCAAGTTAATAAAAATGAATATTTTCAAATAAAGTTGATGGCTAGAAGATGAGCACTCATTCTTTGTATAATGTACGGCTCATTTTCCCCCACAAGGCGACAGGGTGAGACTAGCCCCCAAAGGTCATGTCTGTCATTTTCTGAAAGCTCGGAAGGCTTACCAAGGAACCTGCCTCTAGAGGTTAACTAGTGTGTATTGTTGTGCAAATAAATTGCTAAAAAGTTGTTTGTCTAGAGTCTAATGCAACGTTCTTATCATTCCACCCATTTTTTAGACACTAACATTCCTTATTGTTCACCTAGTCCAACTTATGTGTTGTGTTGATTTCCTTGTCCTTTAGCCTGAATGCTTACAGTGTCGAGTGTCAAGGCATTACCTTGGCCCTACTTGGTTTCATTCGCCTTCACCCTTGACTAGCAAAATGGCTAAATCAGAATCTATAAATGAGTATACACTGGAGGTTCTTGTTTAAAGCAGCTAATCATTTTGATTTAGATTATTATATATGTATTGTGATTATACTCGCCAACATAATCTAATTGTACTTGAGTCTCACTACTAGCATAGATAATTGAGCATGCATGTCCATTTTGAACTTTGCAGTATCAGAGTTTAGCACTTGGGTCATCATTTGATCAGTCTTGACCTGGTCAACCTAGTGTTGACCAAGCCAGGAGCAAGGTCTAGGATGAGTTTTAGACCGATGGTTATGGATGATGATTATGTATGGTCTACAAGTGTCCATTTGATATATTCATGTTTCAGATGGTGATTTGCTATGATGGCTTGTATTATTTTTATGATTATTAGCATTTACAGACTTTATTATTATTATGGTTCTAACATGGATGGGGCCTCTGATATACCTTTGTGATGGACATATTGTGTATGAGTACTCATTGCTAGTTGATTTGGGCATTTTGAGTCCACTGGTGCAGTCGGTTTTCAATTTCGGGCATTTACAGGACAGATCTTAGTCTTTTGGGCTTTTGCAATAGATTTGCCCTGGGAAATTAAAAAGTAAACACAATGCAGAGAATAGTGAGATCTCCTAGGGCGCCAGAGGGAATCTGGGGGTGCAGCCAGTCAATTGTACCATACTACTATGGTGCCAAACACTTCTGTGCAGTCATTTGGCTTCAACTTTTGGTCCCCGCTAAGATACTGGCAATTTTATGTTCCCAAGGCAACATTTTTTATGATAAAAATGACAAATAAGGAAATCGATTTGGGAAAATGAGGAAAAGAAATGGCATGGAATTGGTCTAAGGCACAATGTTTGGGTCACCTTCATCATCCAACATCAGCTTCACTTCACATGGGGTCCACACGTCCTTGATCTCTTCAGTTTGAGGGAATTTTGATGTATTTTGAGGGAGACGTCCTAGCGAGTTTTATCACTCCTTAGTATGTTTGACCACCACACCTTTGTTGTGCCATAGAGCCATGCTAATGAAGGATGTTATAACCTCCTCGCCCCCCTTGTGGTCATTTGTCATTCTTTTATGTGGTGCGCCCCTCATTGGGCAATTTTCGAGATGTGCCCCCTTCTATTGTTGAGTTGATCCATGTATGATGTATCCATCTAATCTTAGTTGTAAATTAGGATGATATTATCCTTTGATCTTGACCCTTGATCTTTTTGGATCAAGGTTTTATGTACTTGAGAGATCTATATATTGAGACGCTCTCTCATTTGTAAAGGGACTTTTGGCTCTTTGAATATTGAATACAAGAAAATTTTGAAGAAACTCTTGGAAGCTTTGTGAATGTATTTGGATGTGATTGTTACACCTCTTGCTTAGACATTTCAGTGGATCTTGCATGCAAACAAATATTTTTCTATGGTAGTCGTACTGATGTTTTGTAGGGTAGCGAATTGGTTGGAGGAGATCATTAAGGCGTCTTGCATCGTCTTCCGGTCAAATCGTTTCATCTTCAGGGAGTTCTTCAATTGTCATTTTGTGCATTGGATCTCTTTTTGTAGATGTTGTACATAGCTTATCTTTTTCATCCGTGAACAAATCTCATTCGTAGTTTGATTTTGCAGGTGAAGCAAAGGAGGCGAACTACCTCAACTGGGCGTTTTTCCTTTGTTTCGTATCGGATCTAGCTCGAAATCGTAACTAAGTGGAAGGATCATCGACATCCAAGGAGGCCGCAAGTATTTTCAGGTATGATCTGCAACGTTAGTATTGTTTTTCCGTATTTTCATCCATTTGTCCATCAAAACCCTTTCTTCAAACCCTAGTTTTGTAGATCTAATAGATCCAGTGAGTTTTTAATGACGGCCATCAAAACCCACCTGGAGGTTGTTGAATAAACCCTAGATATTGAATTTCACGTAAATCAGACTCCATTTGCCCCGAGATCTAGCACTAGTCTCTCTAGGTGGGGGCGCTCCCTTTGGGTGGGTGGCTAAGTTTTCAAATCGAATCACCCCTTACCCTGATCTACTCTTTTGGGTCTGCCATGTCCACTTTTGCATAAACCCTAGGAGGGTCCCATTAGGATTTTCATTAGTGTGGCTAGATATTTCTAGATCCATCAGTTGGGTATGCTTGAACCCATCTAATTTTCATAGATCTATCCTTCAAGCATCCTGATCTAGTCATTTCATGCCTTGATATACCTTTTTGGGTCCACTTTATCCACTTTTGCATATAGTCCTAAGTGGGTCCTTTAGGCTTCTTTTTTGTATATGGCTAGATCTTTCTAAATCTACGGCCATAACCTAAGGCCATTAGTTGACCCCCTGCCCCTCTATTTGCCTCACACTTCTGCTATAAGATGTTTGTGAGCATTTGGCATTATTGTTGTTTGGATTCACAGAGGCTTGGACGAGCGTCCAACAGTGAAGAACAATCAACAAGATTGGAGGACTTGGTCTGTTGGAGACCGGTTTTCTGTTACCTAGATGTATGTTCGCTGCCAACTAGCCACTGATTCTTTTTTTTTCTCATTAAATTGACAAATATCAGTCATGTTTTCTATTGTTTGCTGCCAAAATAATAAGATTTCTTTTATTTTTTCTTTGCATGTCTAGATTTGCTTTGTATATAGATTCTAGATTGGCCCCAAAAGGAAAAGTTTAGGCATGGATCCATACTAATGTCATTGAAGGGAAATTGCATTGCAAGTACTGCAATAAATAGATTAAAGGAGGGGGCATTAATAGACTTAAACAGTTCGTTGTTGTTAAAGGAAATATGTTCCTTGGGAAGTTGATTTAGAGTTGATTGGAGAGATAGGTTGGAGTTGTAACAACAGTTTGATAAATTTGAAGAGAAGAAGGTTAAACAAAAAGAGATGTATGATCATTGACATATGATGTATTGGCATCATAGAATGTTGTTTTCTAGACTCTATTGAGCATGTAGGCCTCATTGATTATTTTTTTGTTCTAGATATGTATTGCACAGTACACCTGGTGCCATTTTGATATATTCACCCTTATATGGTATATACATGAGTAGACATTGGATATTTTGTCTCTGTTGCTTTGCAAGCATGGATTAAAATCTTTGAAATATTGTTTTTCTTTAAAATTTAATATTTTATGTATTTTTTAAGTAATCTGAGTCATTAAATTCAAATCGACCGAGTCATTACCGATTCCAAATCCGAGTCCGAGTTGACCCTTGACCGATTCTGAGTCTGAGTCCAAGTCCGAGCTTTAAAACATTGGTTTCACTAGCCCTTTTACGCTAGTAAGGTCTCCCCCTTGGTCATTCTTCAAATTGATCTAAAGCGACAAGAGCCTGTTCGGTGTGACAACTACCTTTCATCCGTTGTGGATGAGGCCCTTGCAGTGTCGTCGGTTAACTACCTCACCTCTACCATCCTGGATGGGATACCTTTAGTGGGTAGCTACACTTTATGTGATGACAGGACCAACAAAGATTCCATTGGGTTGGTCATATCAGTTTGTTGATTCCATTAGGTTGGTCATATCAATTTGTAGCTCCAAAATAATATATATATATATATTTGGGCACATCAAGAGATACTCGCCAAATTGGTGAACTTGATTAATGTACTATCTGTTACCACCCAAGTTGTACTTGGTTGGACTTTCAGTTGCGCCGCCAGGGATTGAACAATTTAGCTATTCAGTTTTCAGAGTTTAGAAGTTAAGCAGACCTATTTTTGGCCCCTTTTTTGGCATGTTCATACCCCTTGGGGGAATTGTAATAAATGACATAACATGATGACTTTTTAAAGGTAGTCATTACGCAGTCGGATAATTATAACGAAGGAAGCTGCGTTGGAGAGTTTAAAGATCTCGACGTTTTGACCCCTACTCTGGGATCATCATCAGGAGAACCAGAGTACGGGTCGAAAAGTCGAGATCTTCAAACTCTCCAACGCAGCTTCCTTCGTTATAATGATGACTTTTTGTAAAAGGCTTGGCTTTCATGAGACTTGGTCATCAATCCGATTACTCTAAAGTGTATTTTTCTTGTTAATTATATATCGCTTTTCAACAACTTATAATTTTCTAGTTTTTCACTCAATCCTTCAAAGCTAGAGTAATTGTATTGGCGATTAGGACTAAGGGGGTTGTTAAGCTTAGTGTCAATGTATATTACCATGCTAGTCATTATTTTTAAGTCCTATGAACATGTACTAAGTCCCCCCTAGGATTAATTTTTTCATTAAATAAAAAAATTCCCAAAAAAAAACAAAATATTTTATTTGTAAAAATTCACTAAGTCATAAAAGTGGTACTAGGAGGCATTAACCTCCCAAGGCGAAAATACAACGCCTCAATCTAATCCGTTGCAGGGAAAATTCACAGAGGAAGCGGGAACAACTGGATAGTGACCTCAGGATACTGTCAGGCTACACCCTTGTTGGTGTAGTGTTGGACACATCCCAGAGACTCCGATCCAACCCACATATTCTTCATGTGTAGCCGCATTGGATAAGGGTTTTGGACATACTCCGCGTATCATCAGGTATATTTGAAGTTCCCTTCCCCCTAATCTAATTCACTCATTTATCCACAATAAATCTAAAACTGACCAAGAGCATTTGCAACACATTTCTCAACACTACAACAGCATCTCCTTTTTTCGACTCCATTATTGGCACTGGTATTTTATTTATATCATACAATCATTTGCTTTAAGATCATTTATTTATCATGTGTTGAGATAATTTATATGTTGTTGTGTTTACATATATTGTTTGCAATATCTTGTTCCAGTATTTTCATCAAAACTCCTAAATAACTTACTCAATTAGAAATCATCACACTAAGCCTTAACAACCTTGGAAACTAATAGGGTCTACCCCCCTTGGGTTCGATTAGTAGTTGACCTAAACAGAGGAGTGAAGAACAAGGTGACAGCCTTGACTCGAGACTTGCCCCCAAGGACACACCGAGTAGCTTGAAGATTTCTACCACGTTCCCCCCAGGTATGTGAAAGGTGGCAACACAATCTCTCATGCTCTAATTTTTAGTCATTTGGGCATTTTTAATAAAAATCTTTGGACGAAAGCTAGTGTGTCTTGGAGCTCATGGTGATTTGCTTCTATGCTACATAGTTACTCAAGTGGTTGGAGGCCAAAGAGGCAAATTTCTTTGCCTTGGTGAGATCTAATCATTTCTGTTAGATTTCATGAGTTTTCATATTTGTTATTAAGTTCATAATTTCTTGTTTGAATCCTATGATTTCTTGATACATGTTTGAATCCTATGATTTCTTGATACATCTTTTGGAATTCACTTCTTTCAAGTTTGTGTAGCAAAAAATTTTAAAGTCGCTAAGATTGGAGAGTGGGGTTCTAGGGTTAGATGCCCCACTTCTTCAAATTGAAGAACAAAGAGCACCCTTTCCTCATTCTCTTTCTGATATAATTTCTGCATTTTTCTTTATCTCTATTTGCATCTTCAAGTCTAGTTTAAATCTTCATTTCACAAGTTATTTGAAGCTATTGTTTATATAATTTTTATTACATGTCGTGTGCAAATTTTTACACTTGCATGCAAGGTGTCTCAAAGGGATTTTGGGCATCTTTCACTGTTTTTTCCTTCTTGCTTTTTGCAGGTTTTTCATTTTACAAGGGGAGGTTATGCCAAAATTTGGTTTCAAAAGAGTGCAGAAAATTTTTTAGCCAAAATTACTTTGAGGTTCTATTTCCTTCTCATTCTCCCATAGTCTTTAACAATAAGGTGCTGAAATTTTTATCATTGTAACAAGTCCAAAGAGAGTCTCTTGGACTTGATTCTTTGTTTGAATTTCAAAGTTATATTTGAGGTTTATTTTTAGCCATCCCTTGCATGCAAAGGAGGTAGGGATTTCCCATCGTTGCGTTGCAAGTGAAGAGGGGCTAGGGCTTGTTATTTTCCATTATTTACTTTGAAATAAGTTAGGAAGAGAGTTGTGTGGCTAGGTTAGCATTTGTTATTTTTTGAAATTTGTCATCCATTGCATGCAAAAGAAGTTGGGCTTGCCCACCTTTGCATAGCAATTGAAGAACAGCTAGAATAATTTGCTTTCTTTCTGCTAGTTTATTTTTTGCCCCACCCTTTCCATTCGGAAAGTGGGTTGTGATGCTAGAGTTAGTTCGTAATTTTGCTTCAAGTTATTCTTTGGTGCCCACACCTTGCAAGTGAGTTGGCTTTGCCATCCTTGCAATATCATGTTGGCTAGTGTAGTTAAAGTTCTTTATTTATTTATTTCAAAGTAAATAACCATTGCCCCAATCTTCGCCTCGTATTCACTCCCCTTGTCGGTTGGTCTAACCCTGGGTGACAAGAAAGGGAGAAGATTTGAGTTGGCTAGATTAATAGGCACCCAACTTTTATCTTGATAAGAAATTGAGAAAAGAAAGGTTGACCTGTGGAGCTAGAAGGGTAGAGGTTGTTGGGAGCCTTGTGGCACTTAGTGTCATTTTTAGCGCCCGGCAATTTTTGGGATTGACTTGCGGAGCTAGATGGGAACCTTGTGTTCTATTGTTGGGCACCCAACCATCTCTCTCAAACTGAAAGAGATAAGTGTCTAGGGTAGTCACACTAGCTAGGATTTGCAAGTCTTGTTTCACACATTAATTCCCCTAAGCTAAAGTGAGACTTAAAACAAACTAAAATTTACAGGACCACTTGCAAAACATTGCTCTCTTGTTTCATTCTCAATTTTGCTTTCAAAGCATTTTCAATTCGAGTTATTTACATTTTTAGAACAAGTTACATTTCATGGTTACATTTTATTTAATTCAAATTGAGTTATGTTAATGAGCAATTTATTCATTGAATGTTCTAAAGATTTGGGCTTCATTTCATTTCAAGTTCTTAGTCTATTTATTGTTTTATTTTGACAAGCATTGATTATTGACTCCAAAACCCAATAGTTGAGGCACTAGAATTGTGAGATTAATTTGTTACATTCTTTAACTTTGTATTGATCATTTGCAAAGGGCTTGCCTGTCATTGAAAATTGTTGCATCTTTGCATGATTGTTTGTCATTGAACTTAAGTAAACCTTAATAAATTTTAACTCCTAATTAAAATCTTTAAGAAACTTAGTAAGTAGGGACTACCCCCATTGACCTTTAGGGAGTTGGGTCGAAACAGAGGAGTTGGGAATCGAGGTAACAGTGGGTTCTAAACTCATAGTTGCCCTCAAGAACACACCTAGCGGTTGGGAGACTTATTTGTGTTAAGTGTGTTTTAGGCGGCAACAGGTTACACAATTAATGATCTTTGGTATGCTAACGTGCTATTGAATCACCTTTTTTCTAATTCCATATATCTTGAATTGATTATATTGACTCGATATCATTTACGTCTGCATCCATAAGCACTTTGTTTATTTGGTATGTCTTCTACATTCCTAAATCAATTGGTTAAAGGTACTAGTCATTAACTTCATTATATAGAAGATATAATCTTGTTGTCCAAAGTGTCTTGCAGGATAGCAAATAAAGGATCTCCCCTTGGAGGTTATGACACTCCGAAAGAAGTTATAGACTTGTGATTGAGGTGACATTGGATCACGAGTCTTGCATATGCTTATTGGGTACTAGCCCTGCTGGTTTGCTCGGTAACACAAGGGATTGATTGGCACACAGGGATTAATTGGCACACAAAGGGCAGAAGTGAAATTATGTAATCTACAGGCAGTAGTGTGTTCAGGTGGTGAGAAAAAGCAACCATAAGCCAAGAACAAACCCTGAAATCAGTATGCAATTATCATACAATAACAGTCAAATTTTGCACTGTAACAGTTAAATTTGTCATTGTATTAGTCAAATTTGGGCGAAGGAAGCATGAAACCCTAGGCACAAACCTGTAACATCAAGGAAGAGTAGCTATAAGAATGAAACAAAGATCTGAAACAGACTTGTAGCAGACAAAATTTGCTCACAAGAAGTATGCTACCTAAGGTACAAACCTGTGATGAAAAGGAACAGCAGTTGTAACAGCTAAACAAAAGTCTCAAACAAACGTGTAGCAGACCAAATTTGGGTGCAAGAAGCAAAATCCAAGGTACATACCTTTAACAGGTCTAAAAGTTACACACAATCTTACAGAACAGCACAGAACAGGTGCAAGTTATGTTATTGGCTAAGGCATAAGGTCAGTTAGTTACAGCTATGTGATTGGCTAAAACGATTCTTACAACACGTAGTTACATTTATCAGTAGCATACAAATATGAATAGTTTTCAATCAATTTAAATCAGAAGTAAACTCATAGTTGTATGATTAATAACTTACCATTAGAGAGAGTTCTTTCATTTCTTCAACCTCCTCTAATGGCAATGCTAACTGCAGTTTTCCACGAGCAACATATGCCTGTATAACAGAAGAAATGTTATAAGAGTTTTCTAAACAGATGGATTTTAAAAAGCTGTAAACATGTAAAGATGGATTTTAAAATATCTTACTATGTGTGATGGCCAATTATCAAGGCCATCAAAGATATGTGTGGCATAGATAATTGTGGCTCCTCTGTCTTTACATTCATGCTTTAAAAATGATAATAAATCAGCCCTTGCAAGTACATCTAGGTCAACTGTAATCTCATCTAGAAGAAGAACCTACATAAAAACAATACAGACTGATCACAAGACAATAAAAAAACGCTATGTATACTTCTTGAGCATGAACACACCGCAATCAAAGTAAACAATCAGATCTGTGATTATGGATATTGTCCATTGCCTTTGGTCTTTAGGGACAAAATTTATAGATTATAACATCAAAAAGCACTAAGACTTTGAAGAAGATTAGGAAAACCTTAAATGGTTGTAGAAGGCCCATACAAATCTGCACACGTCTCCTTTGGCCATCTGATACATTATGCATGCGCCATCTTAGGTCGACACCTAATACCTGAAATAATTATATTGCATATAAGAAGTGCATAATTCTTGAAGCTAGTAACATCTAGGTTCACGTAAGTTCAAACTCAATTAAAATTTGTGTACTGGTACCAACATTGAGTTTGGTATGAAATTCAGAGAGACAGAGATTAACAAATCATAAAATATCCTCATAATGACAGACTGTGCATCTTGTTTATATCATTCATTTGTCAAGGTAGATATCGTGCATTCAACAATTCTATGCATTTAGCTTGTAAACTACACTAGTATGCTTTTAAGCAGATTCATAATAAGTCTCCCTCTCTTAAGTTGCGTCATCCTCAAAGCATAGATTGAGTGGAGTGCTTTGTACGAAAGGATTTCTTCTCCAATGGCACTTCATCATCAGGAAGATTTCTATAAAATGACATAATGTTTAAATATCAACTTTCCTTCTTCATCTGATATTGGTAGTTTAGTTATGGTGTACCCAGTTTCATTTCCAGCAATATATGCTAGTCTAGGACCCTCATTTAATTCAGAAAGTTAATTTCTAACAATACATATTAGTTTAAGAATCTCATTTAGGATCTCAAACTAGACTAAATTTTAATTTTATGCATGCTGGCAATTGTATGTAAATTTATGTCATACCTCAAACCAAACTGTGGAGTCGCCAAGGTGAGCTTGAAAGCCTTCTGATTTATGAGTGTGCTCACCTCTACACCCAATAAAGTCTTCAAATCTGCAAAAGGACAAGGGCTTCATCCCTTCATGGAGTCGCCATGTGAGAATCCAGATTTGCAATATGATCTCCCACAAATGTCAATGAAGCATGATCTTCAAATCTACGGGAACTGGACTTTGTCCCCGGCAACAACACCAAAAATGTTGCCACCTGAGACAGACATGCGTGTGCTAAAGCCCAAAAGTAGGCACACTAGCCCGATGGCAACTACGAAAAGAGCAACCACTATCACCATACTCCTCTCTTCCTTGCTTCAGGTTGACTCTTCTCCAACTCAAGGAGGGCATCCCTAAGATTAGGATCACTACGGCAAGTGCAATGAGGGACAAGATGAACTGAAGAGGCTTCCCTAGAGAAACGGTCGTAGGATAAGGGTAATTTGAATAAGCAATGGGAAGGAGGGAAGAATCAATCCTCAAGAAAAGACCAATGCCAGTACATCAAGGGGAAGAATGGAGTCAAAAAGAGAACTCAAGAGGGCCTTGTGTCATATATGACTAAGGGGGAGAGATCAAATGATTAAGCAAACCCTACTTAGTCAAGTTACGGCTACTAGATTTACTTCCTCCTCCTAATTGCGGGAGATGCACTATGCACACAAAAGATCAATATTACACAATCAAACTAGATTAAATGCGAAAATTGATGCCCGTGTATACACGCTTACAAAGGGAAAAGGCTAGCAGCTGCTAAAAATTTTCACCTTCCACGTAGTGGTAGCACTCGGTCTATGGTCCCCGGCACAAACATAGAAAGAAAATATTAAGTTCTAGCAACAGTCACACTAATTGAAGCTTCACAAGTTCACGCCACACATTCAAGAGAGTGTTCAGTTATATCCAAGAGAAATCACTTCCAATGCATTTTCTATTAAGTTCAAAAGGAAAGAAACTCCCAACTCTTTTCCTCACTACAATGAAGAAGGTTGGCCTCTTTATAGGCCCACAAACTCCTAATTCTTTTCAAAAAAAGAAAAAGAAAATAATAAAAGAAAGAAAAAAAGGTAGATCCACCTTTCTCGCAACTAATGTCTAAAAAGACCACTACATAACTAAAGTGTAACTACCACTTTTCCATCCATGCGTATCAAACACACCTTCATTCAACTGAAGCGAAGAATTTCTTGACTAGTCAGTCGCTCATCCTGCCACGATACCCTCAACGACTACTTCAAGAAAATTAACTCATGGAACCGGTTGTCTCAAGGAAGCGTGGGGCGAAGTTCCACTACTCGGCTGCAGCACAACTGTTAGGAAAAAATCGACTAATCTTGATGATATCTATGTAAATCACCAATGGAAATGTCGGTCATTCAATGAACAAGCCAACAGCTCCAAACTCATCATGGCATGGAAGACATCACCGGCAATTCGTAAGCCATTTAAACATTTAGCAAATCGCCTCTAAGAAGGGTCACCAATTGTGTTGGTGCAGTTTCAAGGTATGAAAAGGTGGATTCAAGCAAAACACGTGGACCCTTTAACTTTTTCAAAACTCCACGTGACAGTGCACCCACCTCCACTCAGTTAGCTATGAAAAATGACCATCAATGCTATCGGCTGCCAAGGACGAAAAATCGTGATGTCTGATCAAACTTAACCTCTACCATGTGCTTGTTGAACCCCAAGCCACTGACTGACGGAATTGTGGAATGATTTAGAGTGGGCGAGGTTCAGTAACATCTACCGATTATGATAAATAACAGACAATGACAGGATAACGGCCCAAACTATCAGCATAAATGAATCGACTGTTAATGGCAAAGGATCTGAGCTCTACGTGACATGCAATTAGTGACTGTGACCTCTCTTGACTCAGCGTCTTCGATGCCATAGTCGAACGCTGCCTTCAAATTTCTAAGTAAGATTGGTGATAGTCATCCCATTCAGTGCTTATATATACGCCATCTACCAAATAATCGAGTCTTCAGGCTTAGTGTTTGATCGCTATCTACCAACTGGTTTGCCAACTCAACTAAGACCCTGATTATCAGAATTTATGCTTAGTTTAGTCTTTACAGCACTCATAAGAGTGATATTTCTTCACGCTGGCTGTCATTGCTAACTTAGGTATCAACTCTTCAGAAAATTTGGTAGTCGACCTTTCTATGGAAAAAATAACCTGTAGATTACATTGTTCAAGCATGAAGTTTCAGAGCATTTGTTGTAAGTAGGTGTTGATAACGAGCTGCTACAGGGCTGATGGTTACTCCATTGCTTTTACAGGTAGATCTAATGTGTCTTGCAGCTAAGGATGAAGGACAATTCTGCTGCTACATAATCAGATTTGATGATTTATGCTCCAAGCTTGCTAGTACAAACAAACGCCATAGAATTTCTCTGTTGCCCTGTAAGAGATGGACACAGAAAACTTAAAACTGCCTACAAAGTTGTCACCCCTCTGAAAGATGTGACAGTATTTTCACATGTGGACACCTCTGAGGTGGTAACAATACCCTGTGGGGAAATTGTAACAAGTGTGCTGGCATGATGACTTTTTGTAAAAGACTTAGCTTTTCTAGGAACTAGACATTGAGCTGGCTATTCCAAGGTGTTTTTCCCCTTGTTAATTATGCATTGCTAAACAAGTGGGGTATAACTTTTGAGTTTTTCACCTACTCCTCCAAAGCTGGAATGGTCACCTGGGTGTTCGGGCCTCAGCCTTGAGGAGGTTATTAAAGTCTAGGTGTCAATGTATATTTCCATACTAGCCATTGTTTTGAATCATTATGAACATGTACTATGTCCCCCTTAGGAATTTTTTAATTCTTAGAGTAAAAAATTTTCCCGTTAAAATGGGTAAAAAATTTTATAAGTTAATTGTAAAAAAACAAAGTGTCATAAAAGTGTGACTAGGGGACCAAATTTGCCATGGGGGTGCTCGTTTTCAAACTCAGAGCAACCACTTAACCCCAAAACTTACTTTTTCTAAGGTTTAAGTGATTATTTATCAGTTAAGTGAAATTCTCTTCGAAAAAAGCAAAAAATGAATAAAAAATTAGAAAAAGGAAAAATATGGAGAAAAACACATCCCTAAATCAATGGGAACTTGTCCCAGACATGTTCCAATTCAACTAAGGATCATGTTGGAGCAATTTGGGGACCAAATTGTTAATTTTTATTGTAACTCAGTAGGTCCTTCACCGTTTTTGTAATGTCTTGGTGGGGACATAGTTTGTTTTTTTTGTATTTTCCTAAGTTCACTTTATATTATAAAAGTGACTTTATATTAAATAAAGTGAAAGTGACTTTATATTAATAAAGTGAAAGTGACTTTATATTAATAAAGTGAAAGTGACTTTATTAAATAAAGTGAATGTAATAAATGTCATTAAATGATTAAAGTGACATTTAATGTGCATTTAATAAAGACCCTTAGATCTAATTTAATCTTGACCCTTGAAATAAAGTTAGGGTTAGGGTTTTAATTAGTTAGGGTTTCTAAAGGAGTTTTCACCTATTTAATGAAGCTTTGAGGAAAAGACAAAGCACATCCAAGGGAGAGAGAAAAGGGTTCACACGTGGGAAGAAGAAAGGAGCATTCTCACACGTGGGAAGAAGAGAGACATTTTCAGCAAGAGGAAAAGTGAGATGAGCTAGGGCACAAAAAATTAAGAGGGTTTTGTTTTGCTGCTGCACAGAAATCAAGGAGAACCGTACAAGGCCGTACAGTACGGACTGTACGGACAGGAGTACACATTTATTGCTGTTCTGAAAGTGCTGTACCTTGCTGCACAGAATTCGAGGAGGCTGCCATACAGATTGCTGAAGTTTTCCAGCACAGAAATCAAGGTATTTTTTATGGCATATTTTCCAAGACAATCTGCAAGCTAAGAGGGGCCGTACAGCAGTATTTGGCTGGTATTTTATTTCTGTTTCTTAAGGCACATTTCCCAATGTATTTTTCAGACAGTTCTAGTTTGACATCTCTGCTGAAAATGATCTTCTCTCATAAATAAAATTTCTCTCTGGGTTTTACCTCACAGAGGTGAGGGTTTTGCCCTGGGCATTGGCCCTAAATTTCTTATTGTTCTGATGTGTATTTTTATCTTCAGCCAGATTCATTTGGGTGCATGCATGAGTGTTTAAGTTCAAAGTTATCTGTGGATTTATTAGTCTGAAATAAATCATAACTCTGATGAACATAAATCTAGTTTGCATGTAAACTGTTTGACTAAATATCACAATGAGAAGTTGATATGTTTTAGTCAGATTTTCTAAGGTTTAAGTGATTATTTATCAGTTAAGTGAAATTCTCTTCGAAAAAAGCAAAATGTGAATAAAAAATTAGAAAAAGGAAAAATATGGAGAAAAACACATCCCTAAATCAATGGGAACTTGTCCCAGACATGTTCCAATTCAACTAAGGATCATGTTGGAGCAATTTGGAGACCAAATCAAGCCCATTCTAATCAAATCCATGAGCGAGAGAATTTCTCCTTAAGGGGGCACATTTATCCATGAGAGAGCTCACCTCTTGTTGTATATGTGTCACAGAAAGAGGGAGGGTGACCTACCTTGAGAGAGGTGGCGCGCCTACCACCTCTAGTTCACTCAAGTTCGCCCCGAATCATCTCAAAAAGCTCCAACACTTGGAAAATTATCCCCCTTGGGATTTGCTCTCTTTTTCCTATTTAAGTAAGCCTTTTGCTCATTGTTTCTTATAGTCAAAGACAACCAAAAGGCTGCTCTAGTTTTGTTATCGTAATTTGTAATATCATTTGGAATAAGAAGGCTTTCAAGGCAGATCTATGGTGTAAGGCTTTTCAGGTGTGGATGTAAACTATCAAATGTTTATAAGGTAATTCCATGCATGTTATTTTTTCTTTGTCATAGGCTTGTAAAACTATCTAGCTTAGAAGGCTATTGCTAGCCCATAGAGTAAACATTTGTAGCTTCAACTTGTTTACTTATGTAGTCGGTTATACTGAGTCTCTCCCAAATTTCTTTTCATAAAATATACTAGATATAATCTCGCTTGTGCAAGGTTTTGTGGAGCTGTGCAGGCTGCCATCTTGGAGAAGGGGTTGAGCTCGGTTGCATCCTCCTCATCTTTGAGATTTTTTCAATGACATTGTCCCTCGGTGTTCTACCAAAGCATACTTCAGGGCCCAACATTCCCAAGGCTTCCAACACTCTTTCTCTCTCTCTCTCTCTCTCCATCTTTCTTCAAACTCTTTTTGGTTACAGTTACTTTTATACATGCTTAAGTAGATTAGTCTGCTTTCTAAAAAAAATTAAAGGGCCAGTTTATCTAAGTATTTTTGATAGATCTAAAACTTAAAGCTTCATTTTTTAATAGATTTAGATTGTTTAAGTACTTAGGCTTTTGTTTATCATTCAAGTACTTAACTTTTTTATGTTGTTAACGTTTTATTTGGCACATTTGGTGCATTTCAGGTGGCTGGTTTTACATTTTTCTCACCATGACAAGAGGAAGTGCTGCTGAAAAATTGAAGATCTGGGACTTCCAAGCCCTTCCGGAGCAACATTCTTCTTCCTCCTTCATTTCAAAAACCTTGTAATCCTTTGGATCCAAGTTTATAAGGACCAAAGGCACTTACCTCAACATATTGTAAAAAATAAGGTAATAAAGGAAAAGCAAGTGGGCTTTCCAAGCACTCACACCCCATCCCCCCTGGGGGATTTGTGTCACCTCCTTGATGGTTTGCTTTTCTGTTTTATATCATTATCGTTTTGTTGCTAACCTCATAATAGTTTTTTCTTTAGTTAGATTGATTTTGTTTTAGCTTTTATTTGCAAAGGTAACAAATTCTAACCCAGCCTTGCTTTCCCAAATTACCGAAAGGACGAAGAGTTTCTTGGTTGTAGTAATTAGTCTCACACTTTGCTTTTGTTTTTACAATCTTAATTGGAATAAACACTTTGCTCCTTCCATGTATGCATTTCCCATTGCAGGTTTTCCTGATCTTTGGAATAACCAAAAGCATAAGTGTGCATTCAGTAATTCTTCCACATCTAATAAAATCTCACCATTAATAAAAGCAACTCCTCCTTTAACATATGAAAATCTGGTGTAAACGAAGTTTGTCATTTGGGGAAAAATTCTTCGAAGAAAGCAAGAACAACTAGAAAGTGACCACAGGGCCCCGTCAGGTTACACCTTACATTTTGGTGTAGTGTTGGACATACCCCCGTGACTCCACCTAGCCCACATTTTCTTGTGAGGAGCCACTTTTGTCAAAATCGGACATATTCCATGTACCTCACGATATATTAGGAATCCCCTTTCCCCTTAATCCACTCATCCATAATAATTTAAAAGTGACCAAGAACAAATTGCAAAACATTTCACAACAGTATTTTACTTTGACTCCACGATCCTAGTCTACAATCACTTTAGCACTATTTTCTTTATTCAGTTAAGTTATCATTGAATGCCGTGATTATGTTGCACATTGTATGTTGCTTAAGTTATATTTTGCCTTGCAATTATCTTGATTAGTGATTTACTTTCAAAATTCCTAAAAGCAAATCCCATCCACAATTAATACCTAAATAAAGAGCCTTAGCAACTCTTTTTCTAGGGACTACCCCCCTTGGCTTCATTAGGAGTTAGCCTAAACGAAGGAGTCAGGATCAGGCGACAACACCTGACTCGAGACTTACTCCAAAGGACGCATCGAGCAGCTTGAATATTTTTGTTGCGTTAACCCCCCCCGATATGTAAGAGGCGACAACAGTGTCATCATACAACTAATGTAACCATGTAAGCATCTTGTCAACATCATAAGGTCTTCCCTTGTGTTTGGTTATGAGCCAACACAAGGAGACATCAAACACCAAGTGAACCAATGTTGGGATCTTCGTTAATGCTAAACTAAAATCTAAAATATGCTCATGAAGATGGCAAATGCCAAAGATCATTAAAATCATGCCAAGAGTGGCATACAACACTACAGACTTGCTCTATCCAATGTTGGATAGGACAAATGTAATCCTCTAATGAAAAATCCAGTATGCCCTTAAGCAATAAGAGCTTAGGTGGCTCCACAAGTTTACAAAAAGATAGTTAGAAATTTCTACAATAAGACACAAACTGAAACTTTGTCATCCAACACATTTTCCAACACTTAAAACATATTTTCCAATTGAAAAATGACATGCAATTACACCAAAATTTGAAGATGTTGGTGGCTGGAAAATATCATCAACAACATGCTCCACAATCTGAAAAATCGCTCTACAAAAGTCACAGCTAGTATCACTCTCTGCATGGAAAAATAAATCAAATCAAACCCAAAGGTTAAAAACCCAGGTTTCTAGTTATGCTTGATATTGACTATGGTTTCCCTGGGGATTCTTCGACAGTGCCAGCCAAGGGCACTCCCCCACTTGCGGTGTAGAGCCAGTTCTCTTCCTAAGCCAGCATCACTCTCTCCACATCAGATATGAAACAAGTGCAGGTTCTAACAACATGGCAAAATTTATCGCTTTATGGATCTTGTTAGAAGCAGCAATAAAAAAGGATGTAAGCAAGTTGCAGGTAATGGGAGACTCGAAGTTAGTCATTGACTAGGCTCTTCAATAATCTCAGATGGTGAATGTTAGGCTCACTCCTCCCCTTAGGGACATCAAAGCAGCTAGTAGCCACTTCGAATCGATCTCATTCTACCATATTCTAAGGGAGTTAAATGAGGAGGCTGATAAGCTTTCAAAAGAAGTGTTCTCTCTCCCTCCTAGGGCCTTTGGGGTGTGCAAACTCGCTGATGGTAAAGAAATTGAAGCTTTTTTATTTCATTTTTAGACTATGATTCATACATGCAAAAATGTATAGGTTGTGTGTTGTGGAAATGTAAAGTTAAAATGGAATGGTCCTATGATTGCTTTTTTGATGATCGTAAGTCCATCAGGCGGAATTGTTGGTGTGATTTTGTTAGAAAATGTACGTATGACAGTTAATTTTGCACTAATCTGAACTGGATGGTGTTGTCGCCTTACATGCACCTGGGGGAATTAGCGCAACAAAAATATTCAAGCTGCTAAGTGCGTCCTTGGGGACAAGTCTAGAGCCAAGTGCTATCACCTGATCCTGACTCCTCTGTTTAGGCCACTCTTAATAGAGCCAAGGGGGGTAATCCCTAAGAAAGAGTTGTTAAGGCTCTTTATTACTTATTAGTTGTGGATGAATTGTTTTGTTAAAAGCTTGAAATGATTTACTGACAAGACATTGCAAAGTTAAAATTAGATTAGCAGCATAAAGATACAACATTCATACATCGAGATGACTTTAAGCAAATGATAGTAGTATAAATTGTGCCAGTGCCAAATGGAGTCATAACATATTGAAGTGTTGCTGAAAAAGTAAAATGTTTTTCATTGTGTCTTGGTCAGTTTTAACTTATTCAATGATGAGTGAATTAAGGGGAAAAGGGAATTCCCTATATACTATGAAGTACGGGAAGTGTGTCCATATTCTGAGAAGAGTGGCTCTGCACAGGAAAATGTGGGCTAGATGGGGGGGGATGTTGAACACTACACCAACAAAGATGTAGCCTAATTGGACCCCACGGTCGCTTTCTAGTTGTTCCTGCTTTCCCTGAAGAATTTGCCCACTATTTCTCAGGCTCGTTACGTCGGATTTCTGTAATCTTTTGAGATAGTTACTTTTATTAAGATGAGTTTGATTAATTAGGTGTGAGAAATGAATTAGTGCGCATTCCTACTTTTGATTATCCCAAAGCTCAGGTCGAAACTGTGATGGACAAGAGCATACACCGAGATGGCAAATTGTTTATTCCAAAATGAACTTGTAAAACGAAAAAAGGAAAAACTGGTGAGACTAATTACTACAGCCAAGAGTCTCTTTCAGGCCTAAAGGCCGTATTCAAGAGAGCTGTACATTTCCTTAAAACCCAATCTTGAGTTACCCAATATATAATTTTTTTTATTACCGATAACCACAAATGAGTCTCTCTTGTAATACCATCTTTCAATTCTTGTTCTTACTCTAGTAAAGGCTTTCCAAAGTTGTCCACATGTCTAATGCAATCTTCTTCCAGAAAAGGTGAGGGACTATGTGATCCTTCACCCCATCCAAGATAATCAACATGGCCCTAGAATCCACCTTCTTCCACCTAGCCAACTCTGTCGGATCTGCGGGTGCAACCTTCTTGGAGTCAATGTGCTCCTTTGTATCACGAACATCCAAGATCCTTATGATCCTCTCTTTCCACATAGTAAAGTTCTGAGCCCCCTGGAGTCTATCCTGGACTCTCAATTGTACGACCCTAACGAAGTGCACCTGTCAAACCCTAGATCTGAAACCCTAGGTTTGTGTCTTCAATAGATTTTCCCCTGATCTATCCAATATTGTTGCTTTCTCTCAGATCTGCTCAAAAGAGCTTTGATACCATGTAAAGTTCCTTAAAACCCAATCTTGAGCTACCCAGTATATAATTTTTTTTTTTATTACTAATAACCACAAATGAGTTTCTTCACAAATATTGCAACGAAAAATAAATACTGAGAAAAATAGAACAACAATCACATCAATAGAGACACCAATACTTTTGGGTATGAAAACCACCGGAAAAACCCAAGACGGGAAAACCGGTGCAGCAGTCTGAGAAGATATTTGTATTAGCAAGATATAGAACAATACAATCCAAAAATCAATTTTAACCAACCTGGCAAAGTCGCACAACCGAAACTCACTGAAAAAACCCAGCAATATCGAATGACCCATGCGTCAGCGTGTACGTCCCTGCATTAGCATGCGGCCCTCTGCATCAGCGTACAATGTCTCTGCATTAGCATACGGCCCCTACGTCAATGTGTACGGCTGTCTGCGTTAGCATGTACAGCCCCTGCGTCAGATCGTACAACATCCTGCATCAGTAATGTAAAACCCCTCTGCAATTTGTTTGAGCTACTCTGTCGATCTCCAGAAAATGTCCTGCAATCTCACTCTCTATAAATTCTCCTGCAAACTTTATCTCTCCCTCTCAGACTGAAAAGCTATGAGTAAGAAATCTCTTTCTCTAACAATGTGTGTGTCAAAGCAACTATGATGTGTGTCCTCTTCACCAAATCAATCTCCTTTTAACTCAATGGCCAAGAGAAAACCCTAACTCTCACTATGGATCAATGGATGAGATTCTTTGGTGAGATCAATGGCCAAGATTACAGCCCCTGATCTCAGATCATACGACCTCCTGCATCAGTAATGTAAAACCCCTCTGCGATTTGTTTGAGCTACTCTATTGATCTCCAGAAAATGTCCTGCAGTCTCACTCTTTGTAAATTCTCCTGCAAACTTTCTCTCTCACTCTCAGACTGAAAAGCTATGAGCAAGAAATCTCTTTCTCTAACAATGAGTGTGTCAAAGCAACTATGATGTGTGTCCTCTTCACCAAATCAATCTCCTTTTAACTCAATGGACAAGAGAAAACCCTAACTCTCACTATGGATCAATGGACGAGATTCTCTGGTGAGATCAATGGCCAAGATTAGATGAGCCATCACTTAAATTAGTTTTCACTTGAAATTTATAAAAAGTGCCTCCATTAAATCAAATTAATATTAGATCACATAACGCACTTTTCCTAAGTATAAACTTTGGATAAAGGCAATGATCAATCTGGCTTCCTATTTTATGTCTTCTATCAAGCAAGGACACATGCAAATGATAGAAGACCTTCCTTGTTGCCACTTTGTAACAAGAGCAAGGATGGATTAGTGTTTGTTACTTTGTCCAAAATGCAAGAAAGAAAACTAAAACTAACTAAGCAAAGAATGCAGCCCGTGAAGGTGGATTGTGTGCATGTCAAAACAAAACATTAGAAAAAGGCAAACCATAAAAAGACACTGCAAGTCCCCCCAAGGGGGATGGAGTGTGGGCACTGTGTAACCCACTTGCTTTTTATTAATTTTTGTTGCAATCTTTTTTGGAAAGAGGTTGCATTTTGATCCTTAAACATGGATCAAAAAGGCTTACAATTATTCATGGGAAGATGAGGAAAGAGGAAGAGGGATTTATGTTAGATCCCTTATAACTCAACTCTTCAAAATCCTTCTGATCTTCCAATTTTATTGTACATAGAGCACAAAGACCAGCAAACTAAATCATTTACAAGTTAATGGATTAGTGCAAAAAATATGCATAAAGTACAACCTTCATAAAAGAGATTTCAAAACACAATGTGTTTGTTAAGTACTAAAGGAATCAATCTAGATCTAAGATTAGAATTAACTTTAAGGTGCTTTAGATCTAGTAACTATGCATAGCAAGAAAGATATGAAATGAAACTTTGCAGATCTAACTTTTGCTAAGCATAAATAGAACCAAGTAACCTATAAGAAAGTTTGATTTTAAAAGAGGGAAAGAGGGGAAAAGAAGGAATAGCTTGAGCTTTGGACTTCATAGAAAAATAACTTGGAGATGCACGTAGAAGCAAAATGACATTAGATCCATGTAAAGGTGTTGAAAGGGAAAGAAGATGCAACCAAGCTCACTTCCCTCTTTCAAACTGGTGATCTGCACAACTTAAAACATCTTCACAAACGAGATTAAAACTAGTATATCTCTATTAAAAGAAAATAAGAGAGCATTAGTACAACCAAATACGTCCTGCTACTCCTATATCTCTGAAAACGAAATATAAATAAACAAGTCAAAACTATGAATGTTTATATCCTACGTGCACTGAAAAGGCCTTCCAAGCTAGATAAGCTACAAACTTAATGCAAAATTGAAAGAAGCAGGCAAGATATCACCTAGTAGCAACACAACATTCACAGAAGATTATTGCACAAGATGGCCCTCCAAAGTCTTCAAATTTTATTCAAAAGATAGAAACACTACAGAGTACAAGAGCATAGCCTAGCCTTTCGGTCCTCAAACCCATCATACAAAACAAGAGGACGTACATGCTTTTATAACCAAGAGAGCCCAGGGGGGATGCATTCTAAAGTGGGAGTGGAGTGTAGTTGAAGTTGAGTTCCATGATAGATTCGTGGATCTAGATTGATTTGATCTCATGGAGGAGGCACCACCTCTCCAAGAGAGATGCGCTCCTCACTCAAAGCTATGCCAACCCACACATGTCGCAAACCAAGAGGAGAGGGGACGCGATCTCATGACAACGCGTGAGTGGTGAGGGGAATATGGGATTTAATTTGATAAGGTTGAGTTAACAACAAGAGGTGGGTGCCACCTTAAAGGAAGGTGTGCCACCTCACTAACCAAATCCAATAGAAATCGCAATATGTACGCAAGTCATGAGTTTCACGAAGGAGGGGCGAATAACCAAACTTTGGTTGAATTATTATATTCCCAATCATCTTCATATGTGACACTTTATCCTAAGATGATGTCATCTACCACATAAAACACTAAACAACACTATCTCATGTCATTCCATTAATATTTTAATGACTTTTGACTTTTTTACTTTAGTGCAATTTGTCGTAATTTAGCATTTTTTTGCCACTTTGTCACACCATTAGAGAAATAATGCCAAGGGCAAATTTAGTCACCCAAGGTATGGGAAAAGTGGATCGCGGGGTAAAGGAGGTGCTTTGAGCTTGAAAACGAGCCTATCCACGCCAAAAACGGACTTGGGGTCACATTTTTATTACATTTCAATTTTTTCCATTTAAACCATTAAAAAATGGCCCAAAATTGCAGAAAAAATATTTTCTCGGAATTTAACAAAAACTCAAAAGACCTAGAACATGTCCATACAACTCAATACCAATGCCTAGCATGCTTATATACATTGACATGTGATCTTTAATAAACTCACAGGGTTTAACCACCAAAACGAAAATTCCAGCTTTGGAGGAGCAGTGAAAAACTCGAAAATTATACATTGCTTATTCAGCATTGCATAATTGACAAGGGAAAAAACACCTTGGAATGATCGGATTGACATCTAAGTCCTAGGAATCCAAGTCCTTTACAAAAAGTTTGCCATGCTAACACATTTAATACAACAACACCCACAAGGTATGAACATGCATTTATTAAAAAAGAGGCCCAAAAATGGCCTTAATAAACCATGGAACCTTCTGAGCAATGATAATGAACAACTGGATTGTTCATGACTTCGGCGGCTCACTGGAAATCCACTAAGAGCAAGATTAGTGGATAACAGATAGAATGTAAGACAAGAACATGTATACTCTCTCATTATGAATATAAAGTTTTTTTTTCTTGGAAAAAAAATATGGAAAATCGTTGCACTATTTATGGGAAAAGATCGCTGGAAATCAATAATAAAATTTTTAGATAATAAACCCAAAAGCAAAAATCCTGCACTTTTCTCCATAATGTTAGGTTTTCCATAAATATATATATATATATATATATATATATAAGACTTATTAAAAGGTGCATTTATAAAGACATAACTTTACATGAATGGTTACTGCAAGGCCTATAAATGCAAAGTCATTCTTCATTGTATAACATCATTCACCACTTATAAATTTATTACTATTTCTCTTGGTATATCCAATTGAAAACTTTAAATCAATTTTAGCTTCGCCCACATTTGGTAGCAAAGCCAAAAATCATTGGCCAATTTGTGGATTAAAGTACCAAGAGATGTTTAAGAGTGAAAAGTGAAATGCAACTTAACTGTTCAAACGCATAACAAGCAATGGTTGTGTTGTACAGTAAATAGTGTTGAGATGGCTACCATAGAAGACACAACATAAGGTACTTGGACACGGATGCGGATTAGAACAAAGACTGGGTGGACAATGTTACCACCCAGTTTGCACTAGGATGATCACAAAGACTGAAGACGAAGATGATCACCTAAAAGACTAGCAAGGCTAGGGCCTTGCCAATCATTACTCTCTTCTTCTTTGGTTCCCTATATCTCTTTTGCTCACGGTCAAAAGATGATAAATGTAAAATGACATGACATCTATATTACATGTGTAAATGGTCTAGCCCAACCATGTCAATTATAGTAAAAGGTTCTTTAGAGTGTCTTTTTATACTGAGATAAATATAGAAAATAGTGATCTATATTGTCAAAGTTTTTCCACTCAATCATGCCTCCAAAGTTATGGGCATCCTTACTACATCAGCCATAGAGCGATGTCTTAGTCCTGAGTCTTTTGTCATGCATTAATAAGTTTGTCACCATGATTTTGTATTTTTTGATTAATGTTTGTCCCTTGGGGGAGTAAATGTTGTAAGATTGTATTAAAATGATTAAAGGGGGTGTCAAACACCTTAGTTACATCATAAACCCCTTTAGACCCCCTCATTTAACCTAGCACACCCCTTGGAGACAAAATCCCATGATTTTTGTATGTTCTAGACAAATTTGAGTGATTTTAGGTTGGTAATAGAGAACTTTCCCTAATTAGCCCTCCTCGAGTGAGATGCCATTTCTTATTGGATTTGGTCTTAATCAATCCCTATTTGTCCCCTCCTTATCTCCTAGGTGGCGCATGAGGAGCCCTTAAGCTCTAGTTAACTTCATGAGGTCAAATTACACTCTAGTTAATTCCATGAGGTGTCATATGTGTAAATTATCCTTTAATATTCAAACTAGGGCTTAACAGTGCATGCAAATCTCTACTAATAACCACACAAGAATATCTTTTACAATATGCAGCGGAATATAAAACTAAGAAATAAATTACAACATCACTCACAATATTGACACTATTATTTTGGGTATGGAAACCCCCGGAAAAACCCAAGATGGGAAAGTCGATGCAGCAGTCAGATATAGATTTTATTATGAGAAAATATGGAACGGTTACAATCACTGCAAATTCACCCAAACCTGGCGAATGCAGTACCCTGCAGAATCACTGGGCAAAACCTCAGCACCCTCCTGCAAGAGTGTACAGCCCAGTTGTACGGCCTCACACATGCGGATTCGTACGGCTGCTATACGAAATTTGTACTGTCTAGTACGGCCTCCATCTACAACTCATGCCTGTCAACCTGTGCGGGCTCTGTCTTGCATGTCAACTCAATAATCTTGTAGCTCGCTCCTCCATCTTCCCAGCTAAATCCTATGTCTAACCTTTTCTCCCTGTCTGTATCCTGTCTCTGTCGAAATACAAGTGTGTGTGTCCTCTCCACCGATTGACCTTTTTTTTATAACTTTAGGTAAAGCGAAAACCCTAATTTCAAAGTCAATAAATAATTAGATCACTTTAATTTATTTTCCAAAGTAAACTTAGGAAAAGTAAATTAAATACAACCAGTGTCTTGATTCAAGTCTTATACATGCAAGGACACTTGCATGCAGGAAAACCTTCCTTGTTGCTGCTATTTTAACACTCCCTCTCAACGAGGAAGGGTTTCGGTAGCAACCCCATCTTATCCCTGAACTTTACAAAACTGTGTCTGCAAAGTGCCTTAGTGAAAATGTCTCCCACCTGCTCATCTGTCTTTATGTACTCCAACCGAGTGGTTCCTCTCTAAACACAATCTCTCAAGAAGTGGTACCCGATGCCTATGTGTTTGCTCCGATCATGGAACACTGGATTCTCAGATAGCCTGATGCCACTCTGATTGTCACAGTGAACTACTGTAGCCTCTAGCTCACACTCAAACCCTGAAAATAACTTCCTCAGCCACATACCCTCACAAGCAGCCATGCTGGCTGTCATGTACTTAGCCTCTACTGAGCTCAATGCAACTGAAATCTGCTTCCTGCTGAACCAAGAGACCACCCCTGATCCAAAGCTGAAACGGCAACCTGAAGCACTCTTCATGTCCTCTACACATTCTGCCCAGTCAGCATCCGTGAATCCTATTAATTTTACCCTCCCCCTGCGCTCATAAACCAATCCATACTCCACTGTACCTCTGATGTAGCGAAGTATGTGCTTCGCAGCCGTCCAATGCACTCTCTGAGGGTCCACCATGAACTGACTCAAAGAGTTGACTGCAAAGTAGATGTCTGGTCAAGTGTTGACCAAATACATAAGCGATCCAGCAAGCTGACGATACAAAGTAGGATCAAATCCGTCTAACCCTGATGCATCAATCTTCCTCCAGTTAGAGGTATGGCCATAGGCTTGAAGTCCTCCATCCTGAATCTCTTCAAAATCTCTACTGCATACTTCCCCTGTTCAATGGAGAAGCATCCATCTCTTTGCCAAACCTCCAAGTCTAGAAAGTAATGCATCAACCCAAGGTCTTTCATCTCAAACTCAACTGCAGGGTTGGACTTGCAGTCTCCAATCAGCCCCTCATCTCCTGTAAGAAAGAGATCATCCACATATAGGACCTGTATGAGAGGCAAGAAGTACAGGTTGTGGTCATCCTCACTCGACCGAAATCCCATCTCCCGTAGATAGTTGTCTATCCTCGAGTACCATGCTCGAGGTGCTTGCTTGGGCCCATAAAGAGCTCTATGCAGTCTGCATACATCCGTCTCCCTATTCTCCACATCAAACCCCTCTAGTTGCTCAATATATACCTCCTCCTCTATCACTCCATTAAGGAAGGCAATCTTGACATCCATCTGATGGACTCGCCAACCCATCTCAGCTACTAGTGAGATAATAATCCAAATGGAAGAATACCTAGTAACAGGGGCAAAGGTCTCCTCATAGTCAATACCCTCCTTCTATGAAAACCCCTTTGCCACGAAGTGTGCCTTGTACTTCTCCATGCTTTCGTCTACTACATGCTTCACTTTGTGGATCTTCTTAGATCCCACCATCTTCTTTCCTTCAAGTCTCGGCACAACCTCCCATACCTAGTTTTTCATAATGGAGTCATACTCCTCAACCATAGCCTCCTGCCACACATCATGTTGTGCAGCCTCCTCAAAGCTAGAAAGTTTAGAGCTAATCAACTATGTCATCGGTGCCATATAACTGAGTCTCACTGGTGGTTTGCTCCGTCTCATGGAGCTCTGTGGAGGATCCACCTAAATGGAATCCTAAACTGTGGACCTAAACCACTTAGGTGTTGGCCTCGTGTCAACCTACTGCGGCTGCTAAATATCTGTCTCCTGCTACAGCTCTTCCTCCAAGTCAATGACTGAGGAATCCTGTCCACCTAACTCCCTCTGATTACCAGAACCTATGCCCTGTGTCTGTATCTGTACTTGTACATAAGGATCCTCCAACTTGACCCCTGAATCCTGTGTTGGCTACTGCTCTACTGGTAAGTCCATAGATCTCTGCAAGGCCTTGTCCTCATCGAACTGGACATCCCTGCTCACAATGATCCTCTTGCAAGCAGGAATGTAAACTCTATATGCCTTCGAAATCTCTCTATAACCAACAAGTAACCCCTTCTCTCCAGAAAGGTCTAGCTTCTTCCTAGTGTCAGCATGAACATGACAATAGCAAACACTTCCAAATATGCGAATGTGACTCGCATCTAGCCTAGTGCCTGTGAAGACCTCCTCAGGTGTCTTCCTCCTCAAAGTTGTGTGGGGACACCTGTACTGAATGTACACTACAGTCCTGTATGCCCCCAAAGGAATAGTGGCAATACCTGATCAAATAGCATGACCTTGGATGCTCCTACCATAGTCCTGTTCTTCCACTCTGCAACTCCATTCTGTTGTGGGGTATGGGGCACATTGTGCTCCTTCTTGATCCCCTCTGTTGAACAATACTCCATGAACTCATTGGAGGTGTACTCACCCCCATTGTCTTGAACACCCGAATATTCTTTCCTATTTGGTTCTCCACAAGAGTCTTGAACTCTTGAAACCTCTCAAAAACCGATGCAGCAGTCAAATATAGATTTTATTATGAGAAAATATGGAACAGTTACAATCACTGCAAACTCACCCAAACTTGGCGAATGCGATACCCGACAGAATCACTGGGCAAAACCCCAGCTAAAACCTCAACACCCTCCTGCAAGAGTGTACGGGCCAGCTATACGGCCTCGCACGTGCGGATCAGTACGGTCATACAACTGTACGCCTGCTATACGAAACCTATACAGCAACTGTATGAGATTCGTACGGTCTTGTACGCCCCCCCTCTGCAGCTCCTGCCTGAAAACCTGTGAGGGCTCTGTCCTGCCTGTCATCTCAGTAATCCTGCTACTCGTTCCTCCGTCTTCCTAGCTAAATCCTCTGTCTCACTTTTTCTCCCTATCTGCATCATATCTCTGTCGAATACAAGTCTGTGTGTCCTCTCCACCAATTGACCTTTCTTTTATAACTTTAGGTAAAGCAAAAACCCTAATTTCACTTTCACTTAAAGTCATTAAATAATTAGATCACTTTATTTATTTTTCAAAGTAAACTTAGAAAAAGTAAATTAAATACAACTGGTGTCCTAATTTAAGTCTTCTGCATTTTATCTTCTGCATGCAGGAAGACCTTCCTTGTTGCTCTTATTTTAACAATGGGACACTAGTTCACTCCTCTTCCTATTTATCTATTTAAGCATGCTCTCCCCTCTCTTTTATTTGTTGGTTGACAGTTGATGCTTATGCAGAAGTCTTATTGTACTCTTTAAAAATTAGAATTGAATAAAGTGAAGACTTTGGAGGTCACATGAGGAGTTGTTGGCTAAAGCGTGGATGTTATTATCTTGTTCTTCGTATATAAGATGTTTTTTGTTGGTTTAATAGCTTGTAATTATCTCTTCATCATTGGCCTTTAAAAGGGTATTACTACCCAATAGGATAGGATCTATTTAAGTTTCTTACTTATTAGATCTCATCATAGTTTGCTAGAGAGGATCTTAATTCAAACATTAATTTCAGTTGTATCTATGTTTTATCAACCCTCTACTATAGGTTGCACCGAAATAAGTTTGGAGAGGAGATCCAATCTCCTCTATAGTTGTTTTAAGTTTCAACTAACTTGCTTGTAGGTCATCCATCAAGAAGGTAAGGGTTAGCCTACCACAACCCTTTCAACTTGTTGGTTTTATGTGGACAAGTCCCTCTTTTCAATTATTTAATGACTCCATAGTCCAACTTGAAAGGCATCCATTTCTCTTCTTGCCACCCTCCTCTTCTATAAAGCGAGATTTTCAACTCAATTACATTCATGCAATATAGGATCTATAATTTTAAATTCAAATAATTAGTATATCTATAGTTGCATGTTTTAGATATACTTTGTATTCAAGTTATATCATTAAGTAGATCTCTTTAAAAGGTATTTCTAAGTGCATGCATAAAGGCTAGATCAATTTACACCCAAATCTATAATTTTTTATGTATAAAGGCAGCTTCGTTTGAGTGGATTTGAGTTATTTAGCTCACTGCCCATTGTTCTACCAGTGCATAAACAGCAGAAGAAAGTCCATTTACATCATTGTTTACTTGTTTCTTTAAACCCCTTAACACTTTGTGTTTAGTTATGTTTTTGATAGAACAAGTGGACGGTTCATTTGCAGGCTTAGGTGGTAACTAAGTGGCAAACTTGAGTGAACTGTTAGCCACTGTTCAAAGCATTCTTTACGCAAGTTTGACAGCTAGGAGGAAGCCTCTAAGGAGCAGCCCTGTTCCCGAAAGAGTTCTGGTCAAACCAGCAACCCGTTCCTTCACAAATTTGACCTCTTTGGTCCTATTGTAAAATTGACTAATTCCTAACTTATAAAGAGTCAGCAAGTGTTCTGTTGTAAATGGTAGGGATCAGTGGCATAAACCACCATTTCTTGCATCACCCTTTACCCACGTGTCAAATTTGCGCATCTAGACTAGTTCTTTCCCTTTTACAATTTATTTCTATCTAATTAGCTTAGTTTTATTTATTTTGTCCATCAATTTAAATGAACACTGACTTAGATTAAATTTCTCTTTTATTTTATCCATCGATTTATATGGACACTAACTATAACGTAGTTTAGGGGTTTTTGACTTACAACACAATATAAACATAAAATTTTACTATTTAATATAAAATTAATCAAGTGAGACTAATTGAATTTTACAAGTTAGATGAATTTTAATACCAGTAATAAACTTCAATACATGAACATACAGAAACTGAGGTAAAAATTAAATTGTAATAAAACATAGCAACATAACTTCCAACTTAACACTCTGCTGGTCACTGCGTTAAAGTTGATCATTGATATGTTTCGCGGAATGTCATGTACATAAAAATAATAAATAACATGTACAGAAAAATAATTCTCAAATAAACTACACAATATTACTAAGTTAGAGAATCAAAAACATTATTGGATCCGCCTTATACAGAAAATTATGAGTTTGATCTTGTCACTGAAAGGACAAGTCAAACTTGGTTAAACCATATACGTACCTTGAGAGAGAGATAGAGTTCAGGTAGAAGTAAATAGACCTTCAATCAAATTCGCAGTCATGCTACTGATACAATGTAGCAATCAATATATACCATCACGGTAGCTAGAAGATCTTGGAGTCTGCTTCGGATAACCCAGTTCGTGGAGTAGACTAAGTATGCAGGGACAGCCACAAGCTATCAAATTCGTGGATTGGATAGAGTGTGGAGGGATCACGCTAGGAAGGTACCGGCAGCCAATAGTTGGAGCCGGCACACAAAGTAAACGCGAATCAGTGGAGTCTCGTGCAAGTAGCAGCCGGCAGAAAAGAAAAAAACTCAAATCAATGTCGACAGCCACACAGAAGGGAAAACGCAGGCAACCAGTAAAGAAAAACTCCGTGAACAAAACGACAGACAGCTTGTAAAGGAAAACAGCCCGTGAAAGAAAAACGACGGAGAGAAAACCCAGCTGATCAATAAACAAATCACAGAAGTCAAATCACCGAGAGATCAAGCACATCCTCTAAAAGATAAAAGCGCAAAGGTAAATCATGCAGATCCAGTGAGGAAAAATCACGAAGGTCACCACAACACTTAAAATCGCAGAGATCACCGTAGACAACCACGTGAAGAAAAATCACGAAGCATTAATGGATGATCAAAGTAAGCGCTTTTGTTTATATATATATTAGGACAAGTTAAAAACTAAATAAAAATTAGGTGGACCACAAGTAAACGGAAAGCTTTATGAAATAATAAAGTCCAAAGGTTTTATTATAATAAAACCATTAAAACCATAAAGTATGTAAATTGGTCCAAAAAGAAAGAACTAATAAGGGTAGTCCAAATATTTAGAATAACTTAGGAACTAGAAAGTGGTCAAAATAAAAACATAATATAAAAAATAAAACCAAAAAGCAATCATGACATAAGGCTATAAGACTTTAATGGTTCACAAGTCTTTATTAATAAAATCATAAAGATTTTATTAATAAAACTATAAAATAATTAATTTAAATAAAGTCATAAGGTGAAAGTCCATAGGTCCAATATAAAGTAAATAGTCCAAAGTAAATAGTCCAAAATAAATAGTCCAAAACTACAAGTGGGTTAAGGGTCCAAAACATAAGGTAACCATAACAATATATGGTCCAATGCTCTTTAATAAACCATTAGGTAAATACACTCCAAAAGTAGGAGTCATCATAATCAAAGGTGCACATAAGTGAGGGTGCTAGGACCAAGTATGAATAGGACCCATAGTCAACAACCACAAAATCAAGGTGAACCGTAAAGGTGGACAATCATTCAATTAGGAAAAGCAAGACCAAAGACTTTTCTCTCTCAAGGTACATAGTTTTATATGTTTTGTCATCACTGTATAAGGGGGAAGATCTGTTGTCCGCCGATTGCACACCAGCAGCAGAAACTTTCCGAAAGCTGTCTCCTCACTTAGGAAAGTGGGAGAGGTGTGACCTTGGGGGAAAGCACAGAGCTAGGTACTGTCACCTACTCCTAGCTCCTCTGTTTAGGCTAACTCCTAACGAAGCCAAGGGGGGTAGTCCCTAACAAAGAGTGTTCTAAGGCTCAATGTGGTTAAGGTATTTTAATTGGTTACGAATGCGGATGGGTGTTGTTTAGGAGTTATTATGATTAGAGGTGTTTATTTATTATGAGTATGACACATAAATCAAAAGCAATCCACATTGCTAGTAGGAGATTAAAAGATAAGAATGATTCCAGACTTAGTTAATTGTGCATTCACAGATAGAAACTAAAACCGGCCACAGACAATTGATCAAAATAAAGTAATTATGCAGATTAAAAAAGGACCAGTGTCTTATGGAGTCCAATACTGAAATGCGTAAAGAATTAAATAACAAGTCCAGAAGTCAAACTAGTGAATATTAGGTTGTGCGAGTGCTCTTGGTAGATTTTAAGAGTTTTAAGTGCTCTTGATTAGGGTGTCAACGAAGGTTTGTCAAAAAGCCGAGAGAATATTCCAAGTTCAATCCGTTGAAAACATGTCAAGCCCGCCCAGTATCGCAGAGATTGACCAGTTAGCTAAAAATCTTAGACAGCGGGGTTCCGGCACCTCTACTAAGAAGTACTTTAGAAAATTCCCTACAACGTCGGTGCATTGGTTACGGGGTTTTAAATTTTATTAAGTTATTCTTGCAAGATTAAAAATCCAATGCCATTTCTGTGTACTCCGATTTTGAGGTCGATCAGAGCATACTCCGGCAAGAAGAGAATGAAGTTAATTAATTAGGAGATGTGTGTTGCAAATTTTATTAAGTTAATTCATTAAAACTCTCCAACAGAGAGCGCTCTTGACCCTGTCTTATGACAGTGGTTCAAGAGACTTAGCTAATCTAAGATGCCTAATGCAAGGGTATGCAATTCTAAGTATGCTCTCCGATAGAGAGTGCTCTTGACTTGTGTTACTGCAAGTTCAAGAGACTTAATTAATTCCTTAAACTGAAAAAGAAATAGAAACATAAAAATCTAACCACCCAAGAGTCTCTTTC
Source organism: Pseudotsuga menziesii (assembly GCA_001517045.1). Lineage (NCBI taxonomy): Eukaryota > Viridiplantae > Streptophyta > Pinopsida > Pinales > Pinaceae > Pseudotsuga > Pseudotsuga menziesii. The sequence goes on along the minus strand of LPNX010880091.1, from coordinate 519,434 downwards.
AGGCTTTTTAGGGCCCTAATCGGGAAAGCAAGGGGGTAAGTAAACAGAAAAGAAATTATGCAATGTTTAAGTAAACAATCAAATCATCATTTTTTACTTCATTTTCTATGGATAATAAATTAATCAAAACATGAACTACTTTACTTATGATTATGCAACTATCCTATCCTATTCTACCATTAGCAATTTATTAAACAAAAAGGAAAAAGCGTGACAATGGGACGATACAGGCTTCCCCCAAATGGGGGAAGAGGGGTGTGGGAGCCGTAATCCCACTCGCTCTTTATTAATTTTACAATTTTTTGATGACTTTGCTTTTGCCTTTTCCCGAAAGAACAAGGAGAGAAAGGGATGGAAAGAAGAGGGAAAATTTGTCTTGTTTGTTCTTTGCTTGCTTCCTTGCTTGCCTTTAGCCTTTGGGCTTTTCTCGATTCTTCCTGCAAGTAAGAGCTTTAAACAATTCAAACGTTATATGTTAATCAAAAATTAAAGACATAAAACTACAAACTAAACTCTCAAAAAGGAGTAAAAATCAGCGGTGAAAGAGGAGGAAAGAGAGAGAAGAAAGACCAAGAAAAGGGAGAGAGAAAAGGTAAAAAAGAGGGCTGTCCAAAAGGTAAAAAAGAGGGCTGCAAAACAATAAAAAGAGGGCTGTCCAAAGCAAGAAAAAGGGCTGCAAAGTGAGTGAAAAGAGGGCTGTCCAAAGGCAAGAAAGAGGGCTGCAAAACAGTAAAAAGAGGGTTGCAAACTGAGTGAAGACAAAGGAAAAGAGGGCAGCGAAGAGGAAGGAGGAAAAGTAAGCCAAAAAAGGCAATGGAAGGGAATCCAAATGATGGAAAGAGGTAAACTAGGGCTTCCTAAGTAACCGGTAACCAAAATAACTTTATCTTGTGGATGGAACACAAGAGAGAGAGAGTTACTCCCAGCTTTCTTTTTGTAGCAAAAGATGACGAACCCTGTAGGTCCTACAATTACAAAGTGTTAAACTCAAAATGGTTGTTTTAAAGCATGGATAGAAGCAGCTGAGCTCACACCCTTCTACAATCTGTGAAGCCTGATAACACACAAAAACTTAATACAAGAAGTGAAATAAAAATTGTATGCTAGTATGCTAGGAAAATCAAATCAAGATCAACATTTCGTATTATTGACTACTCATGTCCATCTAGATATTAATCTACTTTGCATAAATAACCAAATTGAGACAACAAATGGTTATTCTACTGTGCCAACAATGGCCTTCTTGAGCTAGCAAAATGATTAATCACATACAAGTATTAAAAGAAAGGAGTTAGAGACAAAATCACCTCAACCATGAGGAATTCACCACAATCAAAAGCCCATAGACCTCCAAAGTCGAATACCTTTATTAACAATTCCAAAGCAAATGCTTAATACAATTTTCTCAGAGTAACTCTATCACAAAAGTTCCATCCCCATAGAGCTAAAGAAGCCTCTATTTATACAATGAGAAAAGAACCCAAACCCTAAAACCAAAAAACCAGACCTAACCAGATCGACACATAACTGAGAGCTCCAAATCGAAACTGAAGAGTTAAGAGTGAGGGGAGGCCTCCACCTAGGCAAGGCGCCCCCACTCCAAACCTAAGCACTGAAAACAAGCCATTAATGAGCCCACACATGTGATGACACCCTCATGAGGAGAGAGGGGCGTGAGCAGAAGAGAGGGGAGTGAGCAAGTTGGTGAAGGCGCCATCTAGGTAAGGAAGAGCCACATCTAGGTCTGGAGGAGCCACTGCCAATAGATCATAATGTAATCACCAGTTCCTGCCTCGATCAAATCATCAAACCAATGAGTGCTCTCCATCTCATCCAATTCGGGAGTTTAGCTAGAGATGACAAGACCGTTAACTGAATATATCTTTAATGCTCATTGAATGTTGACTGAAGTTGAGTTATGATAACTCCAATCATCATAAATGCCCATTGACATGTCACTCTGCATTTCATTTCACTGAATTTGGATTAATTTGGAGAGTTTTGGATTTTCTCCAAAATAATCATTTTTTAATAAATAATCAATTTTTCCCCAAAAATGACTTTTTTGAGAAAATGTGCGTTATATGTTTGATTGATGATCTGAAAGTTGGATCTGGCTGGCTGGCCAATCAAGAATGATTTTTGGCTTACGGTTAGAGCCTTCAATCACTGAATTCGGGGTCCGGATGACTAACTTATTAGAAATTGGATTTTTCAATTTAAATTATGGAAAATTTTAATTAAAAAACTTAGGAAATAATTAAAAAAAATTGACGCGTCCCGTAAAAAAATTTCGGAAAAAATTTTGAGGGTCCTAGTGACCTAGGACATGACCATGCTCTATTCTAATAATTCCTAGTAGGTTTATATACACTTAGTTGGGCTCTAATAACCCCCCAAGGCCCAGAATTCAAAATCGGGCATTCCAGCTTTGGAGAAAGTGGAAGAAAATCTCGTCAATTATACTCGGCTATAGGCAAAGCATAATTGTCAAGGACAAAAAACTCCCTGGAATACCTTAGTTGAGATTCTACGTCTTAGAAGACCGAACCACTCAAATGACCCTACTAGCGCATTTTATTACAAACCCCGCGAGGCCATGGTCAAAATTATTCAAATAAAAAACTGACTAGCCAAAATTGGCTAGACATAAAGAAAGATCAACTGATACACTGGAATCAAACATTGGACATGTTTGTCAACCGGCGGCTCCTCAGGTAACCCAACTATGGTACAAAAAGTTGGTAACAAGATCCAAACGAATGGTACAATCCTTTTGTCCTTGACACTGCTCCTAAGGGTTAGGTAGTAGGGACATAGTCAAGGGGTGGCTAGTCCCTTGAGAATCAACCTAGCAATAACCGATTAGGAGAGGGGACATCATTATCATCCATTCTTAATGAATGGCTTTCAGCCTTAGGCTGAGTTTCAGTCTCACACTGAATCAAGTTGATCAATCCCTGGACCCTAACCGGGTCCTCCATTCTCTCGCAGAATGGTTCTCAGTACTAAGCTGAGTTTCAGTCTCTCACTGAAAATTGATCAACTGCCTGCAGGACCTTCTTGGACATCGTGTCCCTGGTTCAAGACCAAAAATATGTCTCTGCCTCTATCTGCAGGATCTACTTGGACATCGCGTCCCTGGTCCTAGACCAGAATACCCTATAGGCACATAGGGGCCCTACCCACATGCTAGGGGCTTTGCCATGGCATCAACCTACTTGGTCCTACATCAAGAACCCCAGGAGACTACTAGGGGCCCTAGGGTACCTTCTAGGGTCTTACTCTATCCTAGTCAATTGACTAGGAAACCATTCTCTGAGAATGGGTCTCGCAGTTGCACTAACTTTAACAAGACTAAGCTCTACACCCTCACTACAATTGAGGCATACCTTCAGATCCAAGATCTTCCGATTGTATCCGAACCCTGGTTTAAACTTTACTCCAGGCATCAACGATTCTCAAACTTGCCCCCAATTGGCAAGAGTATCTATGTGACTCAATAGTTTGTTTTACTTAAATTAACTGCTTTGCTTAACTTAGATTGACTTCTTTGGCCAATTAAGATCAAGGATAGTCTTTAAATCTTAGTAAATAGCTCACACTTGATTTCAGCTGGTAAAGGAATACTAATATTTTGTCTTAGTAATTAGTTCACATTAATCACAGCAGATCTCGATCATTTACTTCATCTATTGCTTTATAACTCTACACCTATTGCTTTATAACTCTACACCGCAAGTAGAATCTAAGTCGATTATATCTTAGTATTTTCTGCTTAAAGGCTCTAGTCCTCATTTGCTATATCTTTTGTACTTGTTGCATTTAAATTAACTCCTAGTTAATTCATTTTATCCTTAGATTATTTTATAGGAACCACCCCCCTTGTCTTTATTTAGAAGTTGGCCTAAACAGAAGAATTGAGTGTTGTGGTCAAAGTGCACCTGACTCGAGGCTTGCCCCCATGTTTGTGCCCAATGAGTTGAGATTTTTCTCTCCCGGAGACGCGGATTAGGCGGCAACAAACAACAAATGGCAGAAAAATGGATAGTGGATGGCAGATGCCAAAACAAAATTTGATCAAATGTGAAATGGATGAACAAAACATCAAGGAATAAGAAACTGTAGGGCATAAAATAATTATGAATTTTCTCCAATCACCTAAATAAAGGGAGATTGGTCTAGTGATGACAGAGAAAAGGAAATAGAAGGAAAACAAGTTAGATGCTATGGGCAGAAATGGACAAGAAAGTTGAGGAACGGAGGGAAAATATAAAGGATTGTGTGAGGATGAAATACAGATCTTTGCAGATTATTTTGTAAAATATATTCTTTATTTTTCTTTTATCGTGGGATTTAATAATGGACAACAACGAGGAAAACAAGAGAGCTGCATACAGAAGAATTGTGGAAAAGATGGGTTGTGTGACTGTAGTTCAAAGGGTCGATACTACTTGTTTAAGACACAGATGAAAATAATAATAGTTATAAAACATTGATCGTAAATGAATGATTATAATAAATACCATGTCTTATTTGTATCATTCATTTAGTAGGAGCATTGTATATACATTCAACAGTTGTTTGTTGTAACTAGTTGTTATGTAGACTATACAATTAAGTTTTGAATTGGATTGATAAAAGATTTACACCCATTGGCCAACTTACATATCCTATCTGTCTCCAACTCTCTCTAATTGCCTTCCTTCTCTCTTCTTCCCATGTCAACTTTTGCCAATTGATCAGTAGAATGAAAGGAAAAACTGACAGGCTTCACCCTACATTTTCTAATGATTTCTATAGTTAACAATTGTGTACTTAGTTTCCAGTCCATTTTCGTTGGGAAAGTGTATATTAGAGAAATGGCTTCTGCTAAATGTGGTTTCAGATCAAAATCAAAATTCTGCTCTTCTGATCCATTTTAAATTTGATAGATGATTACCCTTGCATTATAATAATTCAATTGCAAATGCTCTTATTTCAGTCTCCCAGAAACCAAGCTACTAACATAACTGACTAAGAAATTGGATTGAGGGCTTGAAATAGCATAACATTTTGGTGTAGATCTGCAGGGATTGCCTTTTTGTGAATTTTCAATCAACCAGTGACACTGAACAAAATCTCTTTATGAATGGTTGACAAGACCAGAATAACTTTCATGGACTGCTAATAACCTAGATTTCATGGATGAATTAGCAACAACAAAGAAAAAATTAGACAACCTCATCAGCGAAAGAGTGCTTATTGTGAAGGACTATAACAGACAAATAGCAATAAAACTACAAAAGGGAAGCCAAAATGGACTTTCTTATACAATAAATATTCGTATTTACCTTTATAAGGCGGTCTCTTCGTTGAGGTTCAATTCCGTGAACACCAAATATCATTTTTTCAGCTGAAACATCCATTTGCAGCGGAACATCAAAACCAGCAAATGCAACATCTCTTCTCCACTGCAAAACGTTTAGAATTGTTAAAATCCTTAACATGACTTCTTCACATTGCAATGGATTCTTAAATAGCACGATGTTCTTCATCTTAAGAGCATTCAAACATGTTCTACTTCTTACATAATCCAAATAAAACATAGAGTACTATGGGTTTCTTTATTTAGTGCAATGGCTAGTTCAATTTATTAAAGTAATTGTTATTTCTATATTCAATTATATTTTAGGGCATAATTTTCAGCTGATTAAGCCATGGGAGTATAGCTAGTTGCCCATTTATTACTGCCAATTTTTCCAAACCTAAAAGCCATGAACTGACAATGACTGCAACAATCCCACTCAATTTTACCCATGCAAGAGTTAATGACCATCTCCTGTGACACCATTGACTGAATCAATGCATTCAAAAATAGAACTAGGTCTCAGTATTCTGGGTAATGTATCTAGTGGGAAAGAGGGCTCTTAACCCTATGGATGTGTTTGTATCGTTGTGAGACTCCGAACTTCATTTATCCACACAGAAGGTCGACTTCTATCTTTGTATCTTTTGTTCTGAGTCTAGCTTTGATTAAGCAGCAGTTTTCTGTACTTAAGTCGGCATACCTTGGGTGTGTTTCAGCAATGAAATCTATCTTAAATCGTTGGTCAGAGAGACTGAATTTTGTTCTCTGTCCTCACAAAGGTCGGATTTCTATCTCTGTATCTCTAATTCAATGTTTGGTTTCAACAACAGGGGTAGGCAATAGTTGTTTTTTATATTCTCTACTCTCGAGTTGGCATACCCTGGGTACTCTTTATCAGTGAATTCAGTGTTTATTAATTTTTTTTTTGGGAGAGACCTAGCTCTTGTCCTGTGTTTAGAGTCTTCGACAGCAGTATTTGGCAGGCCATTCTGGGGTAAAATTTGGGAGTTTCCCTTGTTGTGTATCCCCCAAAATCTAAGGATATAATCCTCTATCTTCTCCCTTATTTCAGATTGAACCTTCCTTTGCAATCCAACGCACCATGGATTGCCCAGGATGTCATGGGAAATGTCAAAGGGCCATCTACAACATTCATAGGATCCTACGGAAATGGGAGGAGTACATTAAAGAAAAGAGGACCTGTATTCTTTCTCCTTCCAATAAAGTTCAAACTTCAAAGCAATGAGCACACCATCACTTCGGAGTTCGTAGAATTCAGATATCATGGACATTGGAATCGGAGTGTATGACTCTTAAACTCACCATTGATAATCTCATCAAAGGCACAATCAGCAAACCATCAGCAATCTTTGGGTTCCTCTCCGGAAGCCACCAAAGAAGAAGAAACAGTTTCTGAACTGTTTGAAGATATAGAACCAGAGAATCTAGAGATGCAACAAGTCCATCGAAAGCCAGGGGAAACTCGCAGCCAGCACTTTTTCTATTGAAATTATATCATGTTATGTAAATTTGTTATTGTATTAAGACTCCTTATATCAGTTATATACTTTTAGTAGCTGTCTAGCATGCTCTGAAAAGACAAACCGCTCAGTTTTTATAGCTTCTTGTTTTTTCGGAAGATCTGGCACCCATACCCAGATCATCAACTGGTACCCATAGCCAGATCATCTACTACCTTTGTATTACTCTACTGTACAGTTAGGCTGCAACATTTTTAACCATTAATACCAACTTATAGCCGTTAGTGTTAAAAAACATTTTATTAAATAAAAAAGCATTTTATTCAAGAATCAAAATATATATATAAAAGAAGCATTTTATTCGATAAAAAGGACAGGATCTCAATCCAGGATCTATCAAACCCCGTTCTTTCATCACATACACCCTCTGATAAGGTAATTTGGTCTGAACTTTTAACCAATAAATATATACTGTTGAATTCATGAATGGGATCCGCTTGTCTTAAATTCGGAAAATAATGACATGAATTAGGGTAAACAAAATAACATAAAATAAAATGGTACACACCTCGCCTCCCAAGTAACAAAGATCACCGGATGAAGTCAAATAAGTATCATGAAAAGCCGATCTCCCGAGCACGCGGACCATGTGGGGCTCGACCATGTGTTTCCCTCCCAGTATTTTCAGAATTGTGGTTTTCCCTGTTCGAGTACAAATCAGAAGAGGTCAGAGGATCGCGTCACAGCAGAATTAAAAAAGGACCTGAAGTGAAATAGAGGACAACTTGCCTGCTCCGTTGGCGCCCACCAAGAGGCAAAGATCCCCGGCTCTGAGAGTGAGCGAGAAGCTTTGAATGAGCGGCTTGGCTCCCGGCGGGGGGTGGCCATCTATTCCAGGATATGTGAAATTGAGATTGTTGATTTCCACTGTCACATTTTTCATGTTATCCACCATCGTGGTTTTTGCTGCTTCTTCTGGAGGTGCTACTGGTGGTATCTGTATCAAGATCTGGATCCATGTTATTCCATTTCATGTCACTCCGATCGCCGATTAGGTAAGTAAAGGACATTTATTTTCTTGATTACGAAGCTTGTGAGGGCGTAATCAATCAAATATTTTTATTCTAAACGTTTTACTGGTCCTTGTGGACTGCCCTTAGACACGCATTCAATGTGAGTGAAGGTCATTCGTTTAAATGATTACGTAGCTCGTGAGCGCGTATTCAATCACATGTTTATTTCAAACGCTTTGACCAGACCATATGGTCTGTGTTTCGACACGCACCATGGATTGTAAAGCGGTAAGTAGCATAAACCCATGTGTGATTAGCGTTTTCTTTTAAAACAAACCATAGTTTTAGGTTATGGTTCCATGAACGAACCATGTTTAAAGGGGTTTTTTTGGTTTCTAAATTATACATTTTATTTTTTTAATGGTTTCATGATGATCTCTTTAGGATGGATGATGGATGGAGTGTCCTTTAAAGGTTTAGGATGGATGGAGTGTCTACTAAAGGTCGGGCATTTCTTTACGATGAAATGTTTACTCAAAATCTTTAGGATGGAATGTCTACTTGAAAGGTAGGGTATTTCCAAAATCCAAAAGCAAGTTAAACATAATAATCAACCATTGTGAAAACCTCCACACTATAATTATACATCACTTTTTAATACATCACTTTTTAAGTTAGTAGGAATTCTCGAGTGTCCACTTGAAAGGTCAGGTATTTCCAAAACTCCCAACACAATTAAAATTCAAAAACTAAGTTAAACACAATGATCAACCATTGTGAAAACCTCCACACAATGATTATACATCACATTTTAAGTTAGCACGAATTCAAGTTTATATTTTAATAGACTAGTATAAACAATTAACTTTTTCTTTTTCTTTTTGCCCAAAATTCAAATGTAGTTGTTGAAATTGAATATATAAGTTGTTGAAATTGCATATTCAAGTTGTTGAGATTGCACATACTAGGTGTAACAAGGGTATTTAATGGCTCTAAATCCATTTTTGCAATCAAACATGGAATTTGAACAATGAAAATTTATGATTTGGCCAAAGATTATATTATCAAATTTCGTCAATTGTCGGAAAAGCCAAATTCATTAATTGTTTAGACTACTTCCATGTTAAGCCCATGGGGGTTAGAGCAATTGGTAATATGTAATTGAGATGAGAAGTTGTAAAATGAAGGTCATAAGTTCAAATCCCTTGTGGATACTAGCTTACCATAAAAAATAAAAAACTACTTCCATTTTAATTTGTTGTATTACACCTTAATTCATTATTTGTCTTAATTTGTGTTTCTCCAACACCACCGTACAATATACTATACTTCTTTGAGGACGTAGTAGCCAAAGGCTTTAGAATGAACCTATTCGGCATGGTCTCATACATAACAATGCTTGTAACTATATAGCATACTTGTTCCTAATCTTTCTACATGACTAGAATTCATTGATTAATTAAAGCTTGGTTCATATTCTCTGACATTTTATAAGTCTATGGTCTTGCAGGGGAGTTGGCCTTTCTACATAACTAGAATTCATTGATTAATTAAAGCTTGGTTCATATTCTCTTGCATTTTATAGGTTTATGGTCTTGCATGGGAGTTGGATTAGACCCCTAACTTGTGTTATACTCTCTATCGCAGCTTTCAAAGCTCCATAGATTTAAGAGTATATAAAATTGCAAATGTGTACATTTTCTTGGCAAGTTTTTGTAACCTAACTTTGGGTATTAAAATGTTAATGCCAATATCCCATAGTGTTTGAGACCATATGCACCCTAAGAAATATGCTCAATATCATCTCTATTCTCCTTGCACACATGGAAAACTTCATGCTTGGGTCTTATGTTGGCAAAAGGAATCTATGTGGCCCAACCAACACTACACTACATTTTCATAGGGGGCAGCATGCTTCCTCCCAGTCCACTTCTAATGCATGGAGAAACCAAAAGCTTTGAGTTCTCTTTATTACTCAATTTGTGTGTGTGTTTGAAAAATGAAGCATGTTCCTTCCATCTCAAACCCTAAGTTGTAAAACACCCTTTGCAATGTCCCTACCTTAGGGTAGGCGACAAACCCTCACCAACTAAGTTGTCAATGGGATTGAGCACATTGATAGTCACCCACGAGCAATAAAGGCATGGATCGACACTATGGGCACATTCGACATGCAAGGTAGTTGTGGACGAAGAGAGGAAAGATTAGACACATGTGCACAAGGCGTTGGCAAGACTTCGGTAAGAGAGAGCAATCAACAAAAGGCAACACATGTACAAGGATGACCTCATCGATATGACACGTCAAGTAGGAGCATTCATGACCATGGGGAAACCTTGCAATTGAAGGGATTTAACAAACAAGCCATTGTAAGGTGTGCCCACTTCACCATGAAGATGAAAGGACCATGTGTCCACCTACCCAAGGCATGGTGGTAACACACCCCAAGAAGGGGAAACGGTTGTACACTGTTGGGCACAAGTGCACATCATTAGGTGCCTTAAAAGAGACATCAGCCAAGGTGGTTGTTTGGGAACCCACTTAAGAAGGAAAACACGTACTTGCAAGAAACTCTCCTCCTATATATAGACAAGCTCACCAAAAGGAAAAGGCATCATCAAGAAGAAGATCATTGACGAAGGAAGATCATCCAATAGAGCAAGTTAGTGGGTAACATCCTTGTGTAGATAGCAAGGGTGATGAACATGCTTGGGAAGTCTTCTTTTGAAGTATATTGTTCAAGGGTTATAGGTCTAGGGCATAACTCTCCTAGGTAAGTCAAGGCACATTGTAGGAGTTACCCATGGAAGGGTTGTTGCAAAAGACAGGTTATTGGAGACCAAGTGTTGCGAGTAGGGAAGCTTGGGAGGAGAAGACAAAGGTGCAACTGGAGAACAATGTGGCATCATGAAAGCAGTGCTTTGTGTTGTTTGTTTGTTTGTTGTACTCAGGTAGTAGGCCTTACACCAGACCCCCTTTGTAATAGAGGTTGTAGTCATTGTCTGGACCTCCCCCTTTGTAACTTCAATAACATAAAGACTTGTTGGTACTAGGCTTTTAGTACCATCATACCTGTTGTGTTATGGTTTTCCTTTGTTGTATTGAATTGCTATAACTAGATTAAGTTAAAGAACACACATCATAAGTATAAGTTTGAAGGTTTGGGCGAGGTTGTTGGGTGTTGCAGGTCCAAGTGACGTTTAGCCAAAGGCAACAGGTATGGCCATTCCTTAGGAAAGAGGTATATTCTACCGATGAGTAGTCTTGGGCGACCAAGTCCTCATAAGGAAAATTGAGTATTGTCACATAATTGTTTAAGTTGGGGCAAGACATCGACATGAAAAATTGGGGTTGTGACGGTTGGTATCAGAGCTGAAGAACAAGTTTACTAAAGGGTTCAATACCAACAGTCAAGAGTAGTGTGAAAAGTGATCTTGTGTAGAACGGTTTATGGCAGGAATGTGCAGCAAAGGCTGGGGAATGCCTAACACCCATCATCAACATACAATGTCTATCAGTGGCATGCATTAATCCATCGAAAACAACCGTTAGTAGTAGGTATTGGGGGTGTTTTTGACCATGCAAGGCAACGACTAGATTGAACAATCCCTCTCAACGAATTAGCAAGCATGAAGCAAAGTGTTGGGTAAGAGTTCAAAGTATGAAGGGGACTAAAGGTAACCATCACTTGGGCAGAACGATCAATAGATAAGGTAAGAAATTTGGTTTTGGTTGCAACTGGGAAGCTAGACACTCAACAAAGTGACAAAGTACCAAAGGGAACCCATGGATGGTTAAGAGGATGAGGTTGGCTCGTAGCATGAGGAAAGTGACGGTGGACAATCCTCTAAGGTCTCCAAGACAAAAGGCTAGGCTTGTCGCATTGGAAGGTCTCATTGGAATACTTCAAGGGGCCTTGGACCAACAACAAGAAGCCACTAGGTTTGTGGAGGTAAGAGTGAAACTCATTGTAAACTTGTGCAATGAGGCAGTAACATTGATTTCATACACAATTTCCTTAACAAAATAAATGAATGAGAGTTTTACAGTGGTTGAATGCTTAAAGAAGTCGGTGGCAGTGAAAGTGAAAAACTAGGAAAACTCCATCAACCTACTCAAGTGAGTTGTTACCATGGAGGCGATTCAATGAGATTAGTAAAGATCGAGATCAAAGATCTATAATCTTATGACAACACCCCCAATGCAAAGATGATGAGTAGCTTCTATTGGTATTTGGAGTAGTACCTTGAAAATATGGATGGCATTTTGGACAAGGTCAAGGTGAAAGTTGTCAACATGTTTATTTGGAGTAGTACCTTGAAAATATGGATGGCATTTTGGACAAGGTCAAGGTGAAAGTTGTCAACATGTTTTTTAAGGGTGTTACAAAGCTTTGGTGGAGAAATCAAGCAGAGAATCTTGCAGTGAGACAGAGCGTTTTGAGGATAGATAACTAGGTATACATGAAGGAAACCTCGTAAGCACAATTTATGTCAAGAAATAAGACATGGATTGTGAAGAACAAGTTGATGTCATTGAGGCATACCAACAATATCCAAGAATATATGAAGGTGCTTTCTGGACTCATGTTGGAGATCAAGGAAATGACTGATGAATATCGGTTGTACAACGAGTTTGTATCCCTGGGTGTAGAACAAAGGGTTTGTATCCCTGGGTGTAGAATGAGTTGTGACACTAAAACATGCAAAACCTTGTCACAGAGATCATTGTAGCAGACAAGTTGTTGAACTTCAAAACCAAGTATACATGAAATCATGAGGTAGAAGAAGGCGTGTGTCAGAGAAACAATTCATCAAGGGTAAAACTAGAGGAAATGGTAAGGCATTTGCAAAGATAAGAGAGGAAAAATCCAAGCAAGAAAAAGCATCGAAGGAAAAATATAGGAATAAACCGCTTGTTTGTTGGATCTACATGAAGGACCACTGTGTGAGATATTTCCCACTCAATCAACATAAGTTGAATGATTTTGAACAACAATCAACTCAACGATTAGTAAGATTCTTGTAAGTATTCAATGCAATATCTGAGGAAAATGCCATGGCAAGTCAAGATGAGAAACCTATACCACATTCTAGTGGAAGTGAACAAGAAAAAAATCATTGCATTGGTGGATAATGGCGCCGCCTATAACTTCATGAAGGACCAAGTTGTCGATAGGCGCAAGTTACTGGTTGAATCATTAGAGACATCCTTCAAGGTAATGAACTTAGAGATTGAGAGAGTGGTTATCACAACAAAGGGAATTGCAAGGAGGATAGGTGAATGGTGTGAAGAGACAAATCTCACCATAGTTCCCATGGACGAATTTGATCTAGTCCTCAAGCAAGAGTTGTTGTGGATAACATAGGCAACACCAATTTCACATTTGGGTAACAAGAGCTTACTTTTAGGAAAATAACCAATCATTGTCCCAATGGTAACCAGGAAGATTGGGGGAGTTTCTTAGATGACTACCATGATTTGGACACCAACCAAGGCACCGATCTAACTTCTTATGTAGGGAGTGGTGAAGGCTTAGGAGGAAAACGAGACATGGAGGAAATCAACATGGTGAACAATGGTGCAGGGCATCATATTGGAGACATAAGTAGGAGCACCTAAAGAGTCAATTGTCACAAGGAATACTTTCCAACAGTGAAAGGGAACCAGGCATAAGCGTACAAGCCTTAGTATGTGGCAAATAGGGAAGAGCATGAACATGCCTTAGGCACACTCGGGAAAAAGAATCAACAAGTGGATCCAGAAGTATAATATTTGTTGGTAGAGGGTGAATGGAATGTTGGTTCAAATGTGTCCTTATTATTGTACTTGGGTGTGAAATATGGTCCAAGTAGACCGGATGCACTACATGTCACGTCCACGGTCACCTCAGTGGCCGTTAGACGCAATGGGGAACTCCTTAGAACACCACTATGATATTTTTTCTTGCTCCGATACAACTCTGTTGCATTCCCTCCCATCAAGTTGACCCATAAAGGGAGACATGAAGGATACACAAGGATGCTAGATTTTGCCCCCATGCCCAATTCTTCAAAATTTTCATTAGCATCTATTTAAATGTGTGCAAATCCTGATTAATTCACTCTATCATAATTCTTACTTTGTTGGAGATCATTTTGCCATAGTTCATTCTGTCACATATCACTCTATCGCAGATCATTTTGTCTTGGTTCATTCGTCACAAATCAATCTATCGCAAATCACTTTGTCACAGATCACTTTGTTACAATTCATTATGTCACAGATCATTCTGTCATATATCATTTTGTCATAAATCACTCTGTCGCATATCATTTTGTCTTTGTTCATAGTCATTCTGTCATAGATCATTTTGTCACGGATCATTCTGTCTCACTTCATTTAGTCACAATTCATTATAACACAAATCATTATGTCTCAGTTCATTCCGTCACAAATCACTCTATCACAGATCGTTATGTCATAGATCGCTCTGTCACAGATCATTCTATCTCAGTTCGTTGTCATTTTGTCACAGATCACTTTGTCACAAACCACTATTTCTTAGTTCATTATGTCAAAGATCACTATGTCACAAATCATTCTGTCATAAATCCCTTTGTCACAAATAATTTTGTCTCGGTTCATTTTGTCCTAGATCATTCTGTCACAATTCATTCTATCACATGAGGACATGAACGATATGGAGGGTGATAAATTTCGCCTCATAGGCATATTACTAATTTATTAACATCTAAATGTGTGCGCAAATGTATGATTAACATACACAACATAATTAACTCTAATAATGCACACACAACATGTAATTACCAGCATGTTCATCACATGCATAACAACAAAACAATGCACAAAAGAAAATTCCTTTCCATACCATTCACAGGCATCTAACTGATTAATGCAAGTTGGGTCATCTCAATCAATTTAACGTAATGAGTAATCAATCATAACACATAAATTAGGCATAATCAGGGACAACAATAAACACTTATCTTGATTGAAGTTGTCCAAGCAAATGGCTATGTGGCTACAACATTACACCCAACAGTAGGTCTCCTCCCAACCTATATTATTTCAACACTTAGAGACCACCATTGAGTTGGGGCTAGGTATCCACTAAGGAGGAACTACTTCGACTCACGCACAACCATAAGGGAGTTTACACATGCTAAGCCATCACATATTTGGGTGTCTCAAGCAAGTAGGGAGGCAAGGAATGAGTTTGATAAGTCAATGAGCTCAACCATAGAGCTACATGCATATCCACTTGGCTTTATATAGATCGAGCATCCCCATCACCTCCACTCTCAACCTAAGTAAGGTCCCTTTCTCTGCTACATAGTTCTTCAGTCTCCCCTTCCCTCAATGCTAACCTGGGCAGGTATGGCTGGTCATGAAATCTAAACCAATAGAGATTTGGGACTTCATTGGTTCTACCATGAAATCTGACCCGTGATCTCTCTCTCACTTCAATCCACTCTTGTATTTTTCCCAATTTCTGACCACGTGACTCACAATCATGGATTTCAACTTTCAAGCCTTGAAAACTGGGTTCTCCCACGAATTTCGGGGATCTTAGCACTCTCAAATTCGCCCTGGGGTTTAAATCTATGGATTTCCCACTAGATTTTACTTCTTCCATGAATTTCTGGGTGATTTTGGCACTTCAAAATGTAGCTTCTTTCCGAGTTGCAATTTTTGTTTTTTCTATAGCTGGGACTGCATAATTTGCTCAGAATTGCTATTTGGTTCTGCCATAATGGAATGTGGAGGGTGAAAAACGAATTTCCCTAAGGAAAGATGACTTATGGGTCAAGTAAAATGAGCCCATAACCTACCATAGGAAATTCTAGGTTTCCCATGCTCCATTAATTCATGAGCTGATTTCTCAGCTACTTTCTTAAAATATAATTAAATTCCAGCAAAGAAATTCAAGGTGGGTTCTCAAGTTGACACTTGGAAACAATGGTTTCACTCCCACAACCCCTCAAATCTCCCTAGTGGATACACATAGCCCCCATCGTTCATGTTGCTCCACCATAGACAATTTTTAGACATTTTATTATTATTGTAAATATTTACGTGTTTTTACATTTTTCCATGGCTTGCTAACACATTGTAATTTGCTTGTCCTATAAACACATTATTCACTAGCGGGGCCTTGGACTTGAGCTCCACACTATGAACCTTACATCGCATATTTACAATATTTACATTATCAAGAAAATATGATGTAAGGGTCAAAATGGGGGTATTACATTCCCCTCCCCCATAAAATAACACCATCCTCGATGTTCCAATACTTAGGAATACTTACACATTGTTTATACATGTCCAAAATTCACAAAATTGAGGAAGGCCCCTTCCCACATTGCATCCTTTAACTTGGATTCTTAGGACCAAATCCCTTAGCCTCTACAAGCTGTTCTAGCTGGATTTGACCTTCCAGCTGCACATGAGGATTGTTTAATGCAACAAGTCCTTCCTTTTCTTTACTTTCTAGCTGATCCACAAGTCTGTAATTTTTTGGCTACCTTCTCTTTGGATGCTTGTTGTTGGAGAGGCACTAAGGATATGAGTTCCTCCACATCCCCAATATTTCAGTGGTTGCTTTTGCTTTCCATGCTCAATCATCTTTGGATCTTCCCTCCTTGGGCGTTTCTTGGTGGACTGATTGAATGAATGTCTCTTCATCGATTTGATGTCCTTGCCACTGTTGATAGCTTCCAAGATACCTTTTGCCTCATTTTGAAGACGCATCGAGTCCTGCAACACCTTGTTGTTCATCTCATTCTGTTTCTTTTGTAGCTTGAGCATTTCTCCAAGATTTTCTTAGGTCTTGGCAATTGTTTGAAGCATTTTTTCAGCCAAATCTAATAGATTTTGTTATGTTTCCATTGTCAATGTGTGCAACTGCACACACTTTTCTTGCCAACAACACTTGCCTTGTAACAACTGCAACCAATTTGCTCAATGTTTACTTGTGAATCTTGTTAGGCGAAGCATAACATAAGCATTAAAAGCAATCAATTACTTACTCATTTGACTTAGGATGTTCATGTTTTATCCAAAAAAATTTCACACATTTCATGCTTTCCCAACATACGAATAAACTCATTCATCTTCATCCTTTCACAGAGATTTAACTAATTCAACATTCACAATTTACTTCAAGAAAACTAAACACAATAAACTTTTAGCTATAACATGCATTCAATCACTTTCTATTTCTAGAATGCAACAATAAAAATGGAAAGAAAAGAGTAAGAGGTTTCCCCCTATTATTCTTGTTCCAATACAGATCCCCACAATTGTGGTTCCATGCTCCTTGGCCACTTTCACCTTAAGTGTGAATGATTGACTCACCCATTCTTTAGTTTAGCGATGACATTTAATGTCTAAGGTCTGTCCAAGGCTTCACAACCAAGGCACCTCCCATGGTCTTCCTACAACACCTTAATCGCTAGGACCATTCCAAGTCCACTAGCACTATTTTCCATTGATGCTCATGCTGAGCTATCCTGGACATTCACATGTCCACATGCATCCTTAGGATTCCTTCAAGGCTCTCGCTTCCATCATTACTTAGATTTCAACAAAGAAACAATAGTGTATCAAATTAGCTGTCATAAGTCTTATCCTCTTTAGGGTCAGCATATACACATGAAATTTTACATTAATTAAAATAAGAAACTACATGATAATCAAACACTTATATGTATGGGTGTCTTTATGTTGTTCCACAGGTGTCCTACTTCACTTTACAAGCCTTGGATCACCTGTAGATGTAATAACGAATGTTTGGCTAGCACGCAGGTTTCTCCACAAAATTGAATGCCCAACTAGTGCACTGACTGGATTCACCAAGAATTTAGGTTTCTAAACCCCTCCCATACATGGATTACCCTCTCTATTTCCAATCCAACCCTCTAGTTTGGGTCAACGGGTCAATGAAAGGAAATTGCACCATAACCATTCCCAAATCAAGGAGATCCACTACAGAGCTATAGGCATCTCAATGGGTTCCAATCAGTCTCGACACCCACCTCACCTCCACTCACGGATCGAGTAAGGTCTCCTTCTTTGTCGCACAGTCCTTCAAGCACCCCTTCCCTCATCGTTGTTATGGGCAGGTGCAGGAGGTCCTCATTACTGAACTAATAGATATTTTATGCCTTTCCAAATATCACCACATTCCAACTAAACAATACCCAACAAACATACTAACTAGATTTATTAGGCGATAAAACAACCACTCACACACATAAGGATGGTACCCCTTCCTTCACTTTGCTTCTTAAGTATGAAACACCAACTTGCATGTTTAATGCCTAACAAACACAAGATGGGTATCCAAGCTCATTAGTGTCATATATTTATCAAAATGCACTAATATAGAACTATAAACATATTTATAAAATTTCACTCCTCAATATTGAAACACTAGGAATTTGTTTATCCCCTTAGGGTGTAGTAAATACCGACAACCATAAGACAACATAGAACCATAAAGCATGCATTCCTCTCTGATGTGTGCCATGTAAGCCATAATCACAACTCAAGAAATATGAAATAAAAGCATGTTCTGCATATTAATTCCAATAATAAGACATGCATATTTTATAGCAATGGTCATGAAATACTTATATGTCTGCAGATGTCTTCTCATTTCCCTTTCACGAGGAATGGGGATCCCTTCTCTGAGTTGATAGTCCCTCGGTCTTTCTTCACTAACTTAATAGTACCTTGTGTTTGTTACCACATTTTTTGTGTGTTTTTGCTCCAGTGGTCCATGCATGCCCCACTTGAAACCCATTTCAAGCATGGGATCCTTCCCATGGAGTTTGGCTTCTACAGGCCATAGCGCACAGATTCCTGCAACGTGTCTCTCTGACGTAATTCACAAGCAACCAAACAATCAATCATATTTAATAATTTAATTCAAATATGAATTTATAATTATGTCTTACTGCAAAATTGAATTTTACGCAATCATGATTTTCCTGCTCATATTGCTTGGCTCTAGTAATTGGCAATACTATGTCCTTCATGGATTGCACCAGCCACTATTCTTTGGGGTGTCCACATGTTGTATATCCTCTCTGCTAGGGTTCATATGAACTAAGCTATTATTAATAAAATATTCAAATTTACATTTTGATTAGGTTCCCTACTGATGCAAGAGCATAGGCTCATAAAAGATGAATTCATCCATGCCTTCATCAAAATAAATTGATTTCTAAAGAGACTTAGAGTCTCACACATGTAATTTGCTTTATTTTATGTAAAAGTTGAATAAAAATGGACAAGGATATTCGATCCTTCCACATGTAATAGTTAGAGTGAATTTGATTGATTTAGTTGAGAGAAATTAGCAGTATGTTAGTGAGTCATAGGTGTTTCTAGAGTTGAATAAGGACTTTGTTCCTTCTTTGAAGGATCTGGAAAACAGAACAAGAGTTGTTTTTAATTCAGTTGATTTATTTTATTGGATAGCTTTTGGTTAGCTCATAGAGCTGGGATAGATTGAAGAAGCTTCAAAACTAGATCAAAGTGAAAGGAGCTCTGAATTCTATTCCTGGAGCATATACAAAGACTGAGAATATTTGATTGTATTGATCTATTGAGGAAATTCACGCTCAAGGAGGCTTTTTGATATTTTGAAGATGATTTTCTATGTGTAAATTGTGAAGCTTGCAATCATGTCAGTCGAAATTCTTACTCTGCACAGGAATCCTTAACTACATAGAATGTATGAAAGGTTTTCACGGTCAATTAGATGACCCTGAGTGTTAATAGAAGTGATCAAGGGTTGTTGAGCATTTTCAAGGGGAGAACAAAGGAAATAAATGGTTTGATAAACAGTTTTGCAAGCCAATGGTGGATATTGGATAGCGTATTGATCGATGATCCAAACAGCACATCGCAGGCGAAGTTCCAAGCGAATTAATAAACCTTGGTAGTACAATAAGGCTAAGGCCATGAGGTATTGGTCTTATGCACAAAGTAGAGTCCAAGTAAAGCGCCCTTTTGTGGTTACGATGGGGCTAAGGAGATAAGGTTGTTGCCAAGGCATATTGGTCATGTGCGAAGGAACGAGTTTATTGACCAGTGTTATATTGGTTGCAACGAGGGCTTAGAGCGTTGGAATGATACATGTATTAACACTAAAATGCAATAAAAAAGGTGCAACACTAATGGAATGAATGCTAAGGGAATGGTGGGGTTTTTCCAAAACTAGAGGTGTGGCTAAACTAGACAGGGTCTAATATTTTTAGCCCTGTGTCAATATATTTTATTTTGCACACAAGAATGGTAGACCCGAGAGGTATGTTTTGATTGTTTTGCATTAATTTGAAAGGTATAGATAATGTATTGTTTACGTACACTTGACAAATGATCCTTATAGATTGGACTTAGATGGAGCTAGGCCATCAATTGGTATCAGAGCGATACAAAATATTTTCATACAATGGAGAGAAGTTTTGCAGTACTAATTTGCAGATTGAGGGCAGAATGTTAATTTATGAACAGAGGAATTAAGGGGAGATTGTGGTAAGGGAACCCTCATAGCAGAGTGTTGTAGGAAGTGAATGCACGGGTTAAAGCCTATAGAGAGCATAGTGAGTGCTCAAGGGTTATGTACGAGAACCAAGAGAATGCCAATAGGTCAAGTAGGAGGAATATTGATGAGGTGTTGAGAGGGGAGGCTTGATTGTAGTTCATTATGAGTGTGGGTAAACTCATAGAGGAGGTATGAAAGGTGGTTATTGAAAGTCATATAAAGGGTTCAAGGGGAAGCCGCAATAGAACAAGGGAAGATGCCAGTGCAATTGATGTCAAGAGGATGAGTCAAAGTAAATTTGACAGAGAGGTTACTGAGGTGAAGAAGAGGCTTAGTAAAGTGACAGAATTGTTGGATGAAGAACACATAGGAGATCAGTATTATGGATGAAAGATAAAGAGGAAAGTGCAATGCCCTATAATGAGGTTATATGCCAGGAATCTCAAACACAAGCTTAGTGTTTGGATGAAGGAAGGGGAAAGTCTCGGAGCAGCCGAGCATGAAGAGGAAGTTCACATGATGTGTGAACCTGAATAAGGTGTGTACCTTGGTGAAGAGGAAGAGAATGTTGATACAGAGTTTACTGACAAATTCATGAACATGGAAAATATTCATATTAGTATGAGAAGGAAGAGAGGGATGTTGATGAGAGGTCCATTGAGGATCTAAAAGATTGTTTTGCAGAAACAAATCAGCATGGAGGATTGGAGAAGAAGGAATCAACTAAGACTGAATTGCCTTATGTTTTTAAAACTAATGATATGTGTTTAACTGCAAGTTGCACAAGTGGAATAGAGGGACAATTGTCGAATATTGTCCAGCAGTTTGAAGAGGATGAAGAGGAAAGTAAAAGCATGGACATGTGGAATGTCTATGTTTTAAATATCTATTTCCTAACTTTTTTACAAGTATTATGCAAATGGATAGCTGGAATGGTGAATAAGGAAGCATGGTTGTCTGAGGACATTAAAATTTCTTTTCATTTGCTAAAGGAAAATATAGAGGAAGAAATTGTCTTGAGAGAAAAGCAGCTCAGGATAGGACCGAAGATGATGAGGGAAGCAACAATGAATCTATTGTGCAACAAAGAAAGAATCCATTGGAGGTTTTCTATACTTCTGAGCAAGTGAATATTGCAGTGGAGAAGGACACCCAGACATGAATTTTTTAGCAAAGAGACCGATTGGATGAAGAGATAGATGAGTTATGTCATCTTATGCAGAGATGTAAGAGGAGCTGTAACAATGAGGTACAAAAATTCATTTAGATGACTGTGGAAAATTTTGAAGATCACTACAGAACTAGTGAGGAACAACTACAAAACAAGATATGGGATCCAGGCAAATGGAGGACTAATGTTACATGACTAGAAGGTCATGGTTTATTTTAAATAATAAGGATGCCGATGTGATAAAAGAAAGTATAGAGAAGAGGGGTCAGAGAATTCATGCAAGAAATTCTTGGGTGGCAGAATTTTTTTTCGACATTGTGTTTATTGTTTGTTTTTATAATTGGGAAAACTAATATGATTCTCATGCAGATGAAAGTGAATCTATTGAAAAAGATTGTTTGTAGGTCAGGTGAAGGAGGAACACAAGTGTTCAAAGAAGTCAGAACATGTACCAAATACCCGTTGCTAACAAAGTGCCAGAAAGTATGATTGAAGGGATTGTTCGAGATGAGGACACTGCCCAAATTTACATTTGGGTATCTACTGCAATCCTATAGAAAAACAACAGGGAGGGAACTCATGGATAGGAGCCCATGAAGAGTTTCAAGCTGGGGATTCTAATGCAGGAGCATAGGATCATAAAATCCATGACTTTATCAAAATCAATTGAGTTCTAAAGAGACTTAGAGTCTCACACATGTAATTTGCTTTATTTTATGTGAAAGTTGAATAAAAGTGGACAAGGATATTCGATCCTTCCACATGTAATAGTTAGAGTGAATTTGATTGAATTAGTTGAGAGAAATTAGCAGTATGTTAGTGAGTCATATGGGTTAGTAGAGTCGAATAAGGACTTAGTTCCTTATTTGAAGGATCTCGAAAATAGAACAAGAGTTGTATTTAATTTAATTGAGTTATTTTCTTAGATATATTTTGGTTAGCTCATAGAGCTGGGATAACTCGAAGAATCTTGAAAACTAGATCAAAGGGAAAGAAACTCAAAATTCTATTCCTGGAGCATATAGAAAAACTGAGAATCTTTGATTGTATTGATCTATTGAGGAAATTCAAGCTCGAGGAGGCTTTTTGATAGTTTGAAGTTGATTTTTTGTGTGTAAATTGTGAAGCTTGTAATCATGTCGGTTGAAATTCTTACTCTGCACAGGAATCCTTAACCACAAAGAATGTATGAAAGGTTTTCACAGCCAATTCGATGACCCTGAGTGTTAATAGAAGTGATCGACGGTTGCTGAGCATTTTCAAGGGAAAAATGAAGGTATCAAATGGTTTGATAAATAGTTTTGCAAGCCAACGATGGATATTGGACATCGTATTGATTGATGAACTAAACAACACATCGCAGGCAAAGTTCCATGCTAATTAATAAAACTTGGTAGTACGATAAGGCTAAGGCCACGAGGTATCGGTCTTATGCACAGAGTAGAGGCCAAGTAAAGCACCCTTTTGTGGTTGCGACGGGGCTAAGGAGATAAGGATGTGGCCAAGGCATATTGGTCATGTGCAAAGGAATGATTTTATTGACCAGTGTTATATTAGTTGCGACGAAGGATTAGAGCGCTGGAATGATAAGTGTATTAACACTAAAATGCAATAAAAAAGGTGCAGCGCTAATGGACTTAGTGCTAAGGGAATGGAGGGGTTTTGCCAAAACTAGAGGAGTGGCTAAACTAGACAGGGTCTAATATTTTTAGCCCTCTGTCAATATATTTTATTTTGCACACAAGAATGGCAGTCCCGAGAGGTATGTTTTGATTGTTTTGCATTGATTTGAAAGGTAGAGATAGTGTATTGTTTACATACACTTGACAAATTATCCTCATAGATTGGCCATAGAGGGAGCTAGACCATCACCTCCAGGAACAAAATTGCACAAACAAGAATTCATGGCACTTAGCATTGTGCATGTTACCTCATAACCCTCATCACAAGCTCACACATGTTGTCATATCTGGACAACACTACCTGGAATCTTATTTTCAATCAACAACATACTATAAGTGACCATGCACATCATTTCCTTACTACACATTTATAACAGTCACAATGCATATGCAATCAACTAAAGCTTTAATAATCAGGGCTGCATAATCACACTCCTTTACCCGCTTTAATAACAAATATGGAAACAATCTTAGGATTTATTAACAATCCTATTTACTTTGGTTGTTAATGAGTGTCAGTGAATTTATTATTCACCACCATGCATACACATAATGCATCTTAATACATGCACACACTCATAGGCATGAATTACCACAACAAAACCATTAGTCTCACATGTGTTGGTTATTAAACTCACATCCAACACACACTCATGCAGGGTATTCATTCTTATGAATGCATTCAACCCTATACAATCAGGGGCATAAGGCTCCTTGCCTTTACCACTCCACATCTCACTGCACCCTAGGTCAGATAGCATGCACAATAATGCATCCAAATCACATGCATACCAAGTCATGACGGTTAAAATATGGTTGAAGGAATTCTTACCCAAATCCTTTTTAGCGCTTATGCACTAAGCATAATTAGATCATTACCTGCATGGTTGCCACCAACAATTTGGAGGTTACATTTCCAATTGGATTCTTACCAATGATTACACAATCCTTACACCAACCTCTTGACAAAAAATGTGTTGTTCCAACTTCTATTCTCAATGTTGTTGGTTACATGCAACTACTTCATCATCATCTTCAACCATGCTTCCATTGTCTTTGGTCCTTATCATAGCATATAATTTATCTTCTGCATCATAACTGATCCAATTCATGGCCTCTCTAGCAAACACACAAAGGATCATTAGCTATTCTTTTCTCACCAAGTAGAAACTCAATGCGTATACATATGTACAACATTTATACTTGCTATTTTCCAAGCATACAATTCTTATGCTACAAGTGTATACAATTTAAAGTTAGAAATTTCCCTTTTTATCAACTCTGCCTTTTGGGGATCATTCTCCAGTTTATGCTACGACCACCTATTAGCCTTATGTAGCATTCATTGGTAATTACAACAACTCTCCATGCACTTTATTCATGGTTCCATGCTGCTCCAATTGCTTTGGAAATTATGGCTATGTCCAACTTGACCTTTCTTGCACTTCCTATGAATTCACAATGTTGAAATTAATTCCATTCAACTCCATATGGAGTATTTTCAAGGTTCATTATAGATCCTTGGGCCTCATTCAACTATGAGACTTGTTTTCCTTTCCCATGGAGATATTTTCCATAATTCTAAACCACACAACATATTCACACATTTTGCATGTCAGTCATTTTGTCACTATCATGAACCCCAAGGCAGGTTCACATACAGGAAGGTATTGTTCCCTTCATGACAACTTCTTTGCATTCTTAGAATTTCGCATAATTTAATTTCCATCCATTCTAGGAACTAGCCCTATTGACATTTTATTTTGTCAAAACAAGCTTATAGGTATTTTTCTGCTCGAATCCCAGAGACATAAGAATTCCTCATTTTGATTTTGAATATGCACCATTGTTCCCTTTTGGATAATCTTTCTAATGCCTATCTACATACTCCATTCCACTCTCGGATATGGAATTTACATTCCTTCGAAAAAATCAAAGTTTCCCAATTCTGTTCTTTTTTCTACATGCACAATTAACCTCATATGCCAACTTTGGCGGTTTGTATAAGTAAATCTAGAGAGAACTAGGATAAAGTTTCCACCAGGAAAAGTTAGTACATATAACAAGGATCACTCATAAAACTTCACATCTTTGATCCGATGCTCCATTCAACTTCTATAAAATTCTGGGTTTGACTACTTTTAACTTTTTCACTTTTCTCCCTAAATTTCAAAATTTCCACCAAAATTGGCCATCTCCCAAACCAAGTATTTCTGATTCACTGCAGGTAGGTGTAGATTACAGCCCAAACAAACCCAGTGTTGCATCCATATGCTCTAATACCACTCTGTCATGTCCTGAGTCACCTTGGTGGACTTTAGAGGCAACATGGAACTCCTTATAATAACACTTTGATAACTTTTCTTGCTCTAATACCACTTTTTGCATCCCCTCCCATCATTCTGACCCATGGAGGGAGAGATGTACGATACATGAGGATGATAGACTTTCCCCCATGCCAAAAATTTCATTAACATCTATTTAAATGTGTGCAATTCCTGATTATTTCACTCTATCATAATTCTTACTTTGTTGCAGATCATTTTGTCTCAATTCATTCCACCACAAATCACTCTATCGCAAATCATTTTGTCTTAGTTCATTCTGTCACATATCAGTTTGTCTCATATCACTCTATCACAAATCACTCTATTGCATCTCACTCTGTCACAAATCACTCTGTCATAGTTCAGGCTGTCACAGATTACTCTGTCTTAGTTCATTTTGTCATATATCACTCTATCATAGATAACTCTGTTGCAAATACTTATGTCTTAGTTCATTGTCATTATGTCACAGATCGGTTTGTCACATATAATTCCGTTTGAGTTCATTCTGTCATAGACCACTCTGGCATAGATCATTATGTCTCAGTTCATTTTGACACAGATCACTCTATCACATATCACTTTGTTCCATATCATTCTATCTCAGTTCATTGTCATTCTTTCACGTACCACTTTGTCTCAGTTCATTCTGTCACAGATCACTATGTCACAAATCACTCTATCATAGATCATCCTGTCACAGGTCGCTTTGTCACATATCATTTTGTCTCAGTTCATTCTGTCACAACTCACTCTATCACAGATCATTCTATCACAGTCATTTGGTCATGGGAGGACATGAATGATATGTAGGGTGATAAATTTTTCCTCATGGCCATATTACTAATTTATTAACATCTAATTGCGTGTGCAAATGAATTATTAACATACACAACAAAATTAACTCTAATAATGTACACACGACATGTAATTACTGGCATGTTCATCACTAGCATAACAATATAACAATACACAAAAGTAAATTCATTTCTATACCATTCACAAGAATCTAATTGATCACTTCAAGTTGGGTCATCTCAATCAATTTAACACAATGAACAATCACTCATAACACATAAATTAGGAATAATTAGGGACAACAATAAACACTTATCTTGATTGAAGTTGTCCAAGAAACTAGCTATGTGGCTACAACATTCCACCAAGCTGTAGGTCTATGCCCAACCTATATTATTTTAGCACTCAGGGACCACCCCCGAGCTAGGGCTATGTATGCACTAAGGAGGAAATATTCCAACTCACTCACAACCATAAGGGCATTTACCCATGTTAAGCCAGCACACAACTAGGCATCTCAAGCAAGTAGGGAAGCAAGGAAGGAGTTTTCTAATCCAATTAGCTCAACCATGGAGCTAAAATCATATCCACTTGGCTTCAGACAACCCGAGCACCCCCATCACCTCTTCTCTCAACCTGAGCAAGGTCCCCTTCTTTGCTACACATTCATTTGGGTGCCCCTTCCCTAAGCTTTGACCTAGGAAGGTATGACTAGTCCCAACTTCTAAACTAATAGATATTTGGTACTTCACTGGTACTACCATGCAATCTAACCCCTAATCTCTCTCCCTCTTCAATCCACTCTGGTATTTTTCCCAATTTCTTACCATGTGACTCACAATTACGTAATTCAACTTTTGGGCCTTCAAAACTGGGTTCTCCCATGAATTTTGGGGCTCTTGGCACTCTCAAATTCTCCCTGGGGTTTATATATATGGATTCCCCATTGGATTTTACTTCTTCAATGAATTTCTAGGTGATTTTACTTCTTTCCAAGTTGCGATTTCTATTTTTTCTACATCTAGGAATGCATAACTTGCTCATAATTCCTATATGGTTCTTCCACAATGGAATGGGGACAGTGAAAAATGAATTCCCCCGAGGAAAGATGAATTATGGGTTAATTAAACTAAGCTCATATTCCGCCATACTAATTTCTAGGTTTCCCATGCTCCATTAATTCATGACCTGATTTCTCAACTACTTTCTTACAATTGAATTAAATGCCAACAAAGAAAGTCAAGATGGGTTCTCAAGTTGACACTTGGAAACAATGGGTTCACTCCCACAACCCCTCACCTCTCCCTAGTGGATACACATAGCCCCCATCATTCATGTTGTTCCACCATAGCGGGGCCTTGGACTTGAGCTCCACGCTATGAACCTTACATCACATATTTACAATATTTACATTATCAAGTAAATATGATCTAGGGGTCAAAATGGGAGTATTACACCACAAGAAGACATACAATTTGGGTCATTTGAAGGAAGTGGCATCAATTTCCACTAACCTCAATTTCTTTACTAAGGCATAAAAGTGAAGTGACCCCTATCGAGGGAGCGATAGTAGGGCTAGAGCATCAGGAACAATGTCAAGTCAAGAAAATTTCCAATAGTTCATTCAAAGAATCACTTACCCACAATGAACCAAGAAACAAAGGCCAAGGGAGGAAGTAAGGGGCAGGTTCACCCTATAAAGTTTGACAACAAGTTGAAGGCTTGGATATGAAAATGGAAAGTGAGCCCAAGGGAGTAGTGCACATAGGAGAATCATGTCCAAGGCATTCAATCCATAGTTTGGGTAGAGATGCACTTTCGTGAAGAGGACACGATGGCAGATTAGCTACCTGACTTGTCCCGTCATGATTTTTGAGGGTGGATCATCACAACAGTTTGAGTGAAGGCATATGGAAGCCAGGCTTCTCAGGTGGCATTGTGGAAGGGTTGATGAGAGTAACCCACATAGATGAGTAAGTATGAATGAGCATGAAGGAAAAAAAAAGTGAGACCTTCAGGAGTTTTTGAGGATGACAACAACATTGAATGGGGTAGGATGTAACGTCCCTGTCTTAGGTCATGCGATGAAACCTCACAAATGCAATCATTAATCAGTTAAAAAATAATGGCAGTTGGAAAACCCAAGAGTGATTAGGGCATGCATTGACACTATGAGTGCATTTGACATGCAACACATCCACAAACAAAGAGACAGAGGATTCGATACGCATGTATAAGGAATCAACAAGACTTTAGAAAGAGAGTGTAATCAACAAAGGCATCACAAGTACAAGGAGTGTGACCAAGGATCACTTCATGAACAAGACAGGTTGGGTAGGAGCATACACAACTATGGGGAAACCTTGCAATCGAAGGAATTTGATAAGCAATCCATTACAAGGTATGCTCACTTCACCTTGAAGATGAAAGGAGCACATGTCCACTTGCCTGAGGAGCAGTAGTAAGACACCCATAGAGGGGAAACATGATCGTACACCATCGAGCATAAGTAGACGCCATTATGCCTTCAAAGAGATGTCAACAAACATATTTTTTTGGACCCCACTTGAGAAGGAGAACATGTGCACACATACATCTCTCCTCCGATATATATATTGATGCACCAAAAGGCAAAGGGATCCTCAGGAAGAAGATCATCTCAGAGAGTAAGTTTGCAGGTAGCATATTTGTACAAACAACAAGGGTGAAGAACAAGCTTGGGAAGTATTTTGACAAAGTGTATTGTTCAGGGGTTATAGGTCCAGGACATAACACTTTCGAGTAAGACAAGGCACAAGGTAGGATTTTCCCATGGAAAGGTTGTTGCCGAAGACGGGTTTTTGAAGAATAAGTGTTGTGGGTAGGCTGGCTTGGGGGGGGAAGACAAAGGTGTAGTAGGAGAATAGTGTAGTGCACTGGATTGTTTGTTTGTTTGTTATATTTGGGCGGCAAGCCTTGTGCTAGAATCCCTTTGTAATAGAGGCCATGGTCGTTTCCCAAGCCTCCCCTTTTGTGACATTGTGTAACTTCAATAACATAAAAAAATTGTTGGTACTCGGGTTTGGGTGCCACCATATGTATTGTGTTATGGTCTACCTTTGTTGTATTGAATTGTTATGATTAGGTTAAGTTAAATAACACACATCTTAAGTCCAGTGGTCGGATGAGGTCCTTGGGCATAGAAGGTCTAAGTGACATGTAGCCTAGGGAAGAAGTTATGGGTATGCCCAAGGAGAAGGCACGTAGTCTACTAATGAGTATTCTTAGGCGACTAAGTCCTTGGGAGGAAAACCGGGTAGTGCCTCATAATAGTGAAAGTATCACCATGACAATAAGGTTCGTTGCAATAGAAGCCACCGCATATGTAGGGCTCTAAATCCCACAACATGTGTGATGCTATAAACCCCACCCCCCATAGTAGAGTTTGCACCCTGTCTCACTTTGTGGTAGGTTTTACATCATGGTTAGATGTTCCAACCTCTATGAGCTTCGTATGAAGCTCATCGTAGGAGGCCTCATCGATCAAGAAAGATATGCTAATAAGAAATGGTCCATTTAATCTTGTAGCAAACTTCCTCTAATTGTTGAAGTCCAACTATACAAAAAGTTAAAGTTCCCACTAATTTAAAACTGTGGTTGATTTCTTTACGATCCAAGTTTATACATAACTAAGCAAGGCCCTTATGATCATTGTTCAACCATACACAAGCCTTGGATCATGATACAACTTTTCTCATGCCTTAAATTTCTGCTAAATTCTTAGAAAATTTGTAATAAAAAAGGGGTTAATTTATTACAATATTAATTTATTCAATAAAAAGTCTCATTTTATTTTAATTTATAATTAAAAAATTAGAAAATTTAAAAAATATACAATAATATATCCATAAGAAAACATAGGAACGGTTTCATATATAAAAATTCATAATGATATAAATAAAAATAAAAGTAAACACTTTAAAACTTTCCAAAATTATAATTTAGAACTTTGAAAAATATAAAACTTAAATAAATAAATATAAAAAATAAAATAATAGAAAATAAAACTCTAAAATTTATCTATATATATACCACCGGATGGGTTTTTTGTGACGATACATGACACGTCTCAGGGGCTAGGCTTGACCCTCGACGTGGCAATCCCTCTTGAACCCGTAATCCCTGAGGTTGTTTGCAACCAAGAAATGTTGAGAGCGGGTGAGGAAGGTCCTCATGCACTCCAACAAGGGATGTTTGAATTTGGACAATGGATAATATCATGGCATGTGGATGTTAATGAGCTTGGCGCATAACACTAAATTGGTAGGATGTTGACGAGACTTCACATGAGCAACTCCATGCACATAGCACCCTAATAATCATGGACCACGTGATTCAGAGTCACTCCTAACTTTCTCTATACTTTGTAGCATTCTTCTATGTGTCGTTAATTTGTATAGCCCAACAAGTTTCTACGGCCATTTTGCGAAGGACCTTTCTTATCTTTATGCAGGTCTAGAGAAAGATTAGTTCTACTGTGGGAACCTTCATTTACTATGACCCCTTGTCTCTCCATGTGGTTCTGTGTAGCCTTGCATTCCTCTTGCAATGTCTGGACGTGATCCATGTTCCCGTCTTTGCAGGGATAGCAACAATGGTTCCCAGCCTCAAGTCCAACTTGAAGTTGTGGAGGCTAAGGAAAAATACGTGAGGTGAATCCATGCCTCAATCTATTGGGAAATATCTCATTCAATGGAATGGGTAAAGCTTGAACATGAATTTACCAAGTCTAATAATATTGAGATGGACATGGGATCATGGGTTCCTGAACGTGGGAATAGGGAGAGGGACACCAAATACTATTGTGCAATCATCTTCTACTGGCATATAAAGGCCCTCCTTGATACCAAAGAGGAAAGGGATGACTTATTATTGGAAATGGATGCGTTGTAGTAACATAACAAAAATATGGAAGCCAAACTCAATATTTTAATCAAGACAACCACATGCTTGGAATTCACATCCTCTCCTCCTAATCCATCCCATGGACAAGAAGTACCAATGAGCCCCAAATTTAATGATGACACGAGTTTTTAGAAAGGTTTCCTAGCCATCTTTCTTTCCTATTTACAGTACTCATAGAACAGTCTGTGATACTCTAGAATTTTGTTATTATATTTTCCAGAATAAGCAAGACATATGTGACTCTAAATAATAAGATATATTGTTTTGTATCTAGTCGAGTTTTCCATAGGGAATACCACTATTTAGCACTCTGTATATTAGTCTAGACTAATATAGATTTGCTAGATTTAAAAAGGATAAAAGGAAAAGAAAAGCAAAATCTTAAAAAAACACAAATTTTTAAAATTAAAACCTATAAAAAAAACTCGCGTAAACTTAAAGAAACATGCTTATGATGATGATAATGATGATGATGTTTACTCTCTTTTAAGATAACCAAAATCTATTTAAAATATATATGAAATATTTTTTGTAATGTTATTATTATATTTGAACATGATGAAAATTAAAATACTAATATTATTACGTTTTTATTATGTTTTTTGCAAGTGAAAAAGTCTTGGTATTAATGTTACCATCACCTAAAACTAATAAGTTTATCGATCAAGTGAACTACGTTGAAAATTTGAATTCCTAAGATCACTATGGTTTCCTTAAGTGATAAGGTCCTAAAGAGTAGTCAATTTTTGAAAGCGGGTAAAGTTATTGTCGGTAGAGCATGTGAGAAAGAAGTGGCATTCATCATTGAGTCCATTTGTAATGCCCCAATGGCAAGCCCCAAACATATGTGATGAGTCCTTTCTCATTTTTATCTCCACGTCTCTGGTATTAATGCCTTGGTCTTCATACTCTCCACATAAGCCGACCCTTTCTCATTTTTATCTCCACGTCTATGGTATTAATGCCTTGGTCCTCATACTCTCCACATTTGACAATACGTCTCGATGATATGTCCTGATATGGATTCAAAACGTCGACCTAGTCAACTAGTTACTGTGGTTTCTCCGGCATCATTTGAAACTAACCACCACATAAATTTGCCGACATAGATATGTGATGTTGTTATTTGATTATTATGGTGGCATTAGGTGCTTGGACTATCAACTATGGGAATTATTATTATTATTGTTTTATTATTATTTACCTATAATTAAATAATAGCTCACAATGGAAAACATACAGGGTTGGGGGGTCATGAATTCCACATGTGAGGGGGTTGCGGGGTTAGGAATTGCTTCTCTTCCTAACAATACTCTATGTTTCCTAATTTGTATGTATTGGACTTTAGAGATCCTATTACACCTTTTTGATGCTTTGCATGCACTCATGTACCATACACCATGCACCATACCCCATGCACCCATGCATCCCTACTTGATGAGAATGTTTTTGATTGGATCTCAATGGACCCACTCTCCCATCCCTCATGACTTATGCACCCTATTTGAGTATTTGTATCCACCATGCACCTAGTTTGAGTTGTCTTCAATTAACCAGAGTAAATTTGGGACAATTTGAGTTGTCTTTGGTCATTTAGAGTGATTTTAGGGGAATTTGAGTCCTTGGTGCATTCGAGTTGTATTCAATGGATGGGAGTGATTTTGGGGGAATTCGAATTAGTCTTGGTAAATTTGAGTTGTCTTCAATGCATGGGAGTTATTTAAGGGGAATTGAGCGAGTCCTAGTGAATTCGAGTTGCCTCTAGTTGTTGTGAGTGTTTTGCCAGTGAATTAGGGTCAGTCTAAGTGGATTTTAGTTGCTCCCTTGAGAACTCGCATAGCCATCTAGTGAGTTGGGTAAATCTATTAGTGATTTAGAGTTGCTTTCCAATGAACTGAAGCTAGCCTTTGTCAGTGAATTCAAATTGCTCTGAAAGGATTCGAATTGGCTTTCATTCATGATTGTTGCCTTTTAAGGTTTTCTCTCTCATGGAATTCGAATGCTAGTGGATGGATTCAAATTACTCTCTATTACCATTCTTGTTTTTGCAAGGGATCATTCTTGTTTTCATAGAGTTTTTCTCTCATGAATTTAAATGCTCATGGATGGATTCATGTTGCCTTTTTGCGCATAACTGTCACACCCTTTTGTTTGCAAGGGAAATCGAAAATATTGTAAGAATGATTGCACACTGATATATATTCCAGTGTGGAGAGTGGATAGATTTCTATTAAAAATGGAAGTAACTTGAGAACCCTTATTTGTCTTTGATCTGGTCACATGATTCCTGAGGGTAGATGGTGATGCCCTGAGGGATTGGATCAATGAAGAGAATCCCATTGGACAAGGAAGTGTTAATGTGTATGAGTTTGTATAAAATACAAGAAAAATTCCCCAATTGGATCTTTCCTTTCCTTCCCCCCCACCCCACATTTCTCTTAGGGAAATAATAAAACTCATGTCACCTACCAGTACTATATTACCTCCAAGGACACCCAATTCTACTAGATTCTCCCAAAAATTCCTTTTGTCACTATAAGGCCCATACACAATCAGTAGTTTGAACTCCTTCTCTAATTGTTTTGCTTTCAACTCCACTAATATGCCTAAATTCACCAATGATGAATACTATAATATCAAAATTGTTGTTCATCCATTGACAAGTCCCCATGAATAACCTAGTGCATCTAAGGCACTGAAATTCCAATCTTTGATAACCGACGGCAAGAACTCCACTACTTTGTCACCTAAAGACATTGCCTCTTGAAACATCACTGCATATAGCATATAGACTTCTAACAAATGCTCGAGGGCTAATTATTTGTGGTCAACCCTACCCCTTGAATATTTAGAGAGAGAACCATCATTTTGTAATCATTTTCCAAGCTTTCCCTAATCTAAGGACCCTACCAATAATACACTGCTTTCCTTCTCTCAATATTTCTTTGCCTACGACTTATCTAGAGAAATGTTTGATTTCCTTCCAATAGTCGAGGGAACCTCATTTTCTTTTCCCAGTACTCTTGATGCTGCCACCGACTCAAGCAAAGGATATTTTTAGACCTAACTAGGTAATTTGACTTCACAAGAGAAGTTGTCTTCCTTTATTTGACAATGGCTCCTGGTATGGGCCTCTTAATCAGAGTATATGTCACTATACTAGATCAATAAGGAGGATTTACAATGGAAAAAACCTCACAAGATGACAAAACCTCTGAAGATAGGAATCCATGGGCCACTACACCCTATTTTGTGAACTCATTTGCTATCGAGGGAAAGGCAAAAACAAATATAATAGGAGCAATCAAATCTAATCCACTCAAAGGAGGGGATGTGGAAACCATGCCCTTTTTATAACTAGTGGGGGGTGGACCTTTTGTCCTATTATCTCTAGAAATTTATTTCGAATGTTTCTCTAGAATCGCCACAACATCTGATAAAGGATTGGGAACTAGAGATTCATCCTTAAATATACCTTGAACCCCTTTAGTTGAGTGCTCTATTATTTTGAAGGAAACTTACAAAGGATTGTCCAACTTTAAAAATCCCTTAGCCCATTGATTTTTCACCCAATACATCTATGACTATTTCATTTTTATATAACTGAAAGGACAAGTCACTTTAAGATGACCTACCTCATTACAAATAACACAACAAAACAAAAGTTTCCAATAATATAGTTTTTGAATGAAAGCTCGGTCCCTCCATTCAATATCCAACTTGGATAACATGACATCTTTGAGGTCGATCTCCACTAAAACCAAAGCAATCCTTATGTCGTCTTTTATATCCGAACTGTCCTTTTGAGCCACAAAACGATGAAGAATAGAGCCAATTTTTTCAAAAATTATTTGATTCCAAAATTCCAAAGGAAGTGGGACCCAAACCTTTTGTATATTTATAGGTTCATACCTAGGATCAAATTCTAGAATCCAATTCTTCAAGCATGAACCTGAAGGTCCCTAGGACCAATCCTTCACCAACAATTTTGAAAAATCCTCTTTGCTTTTTAATGTAGAACTGATCTAGGATCACACTAATAAATGATTTACTAGACCAAACCCTAAAAATATCACCCGGTTAGTCTCTAACTCTGCATCCAGTACTTAAGTGAGGGAATGAATACATGTTTCCCTGTGAACCTACCTACCAGATAGTCTTTGTTAATCCTTCCACCTCTACCATAGACATGTCTAGTCCACCTGTTATGGAGATAAACTTCCTATGGCTTGGGGGTACCACAACAAATAATATGACACCATAAATCAATCCTTTCCAACATGCAAGAGCAATAAACACATCTAACACTAAGGATATAAAATCATACCTTGTTTCAGACAGTTGATGTAGATCCCCGTTGAAAGTTTCCAATCACGCTTGTATTCCAAATTCTCTCTCAACAACATCAAACAAGACAAGCATGCTATATATTCAAATGTTAGGCCTACTCTAACATATATAATCAATCATGTACAAGCAAATAAATACATCCATGGATACAATATAAGCACTTCTTCGAACCCGAGAAACTGAGTCCTCCACCACTTCAATCCTCCATCTCTTAATGGCAAGCTCACAAAGCAAAGGCAAGATTGGGAAGAGCAGCACTGTGTGCTCCAAAGGGACAAAGGGATGCAGACTCACGAATAACAAGTGAAGAAACAATGGACTATAGTTTCCTTTCTCTCAATTTCTCCTCCTTCAATGTATCCATGAGGCTCAATATATAACACTCCAAAGAGGTAATGGAGGGTTGAGTATGAGCGTTCTCAAGGCATATGGAAGGCCAAGAGTCAAGTTATTCGGACTACTATGAGGAAACCTCGGAAAATATTTGTCTTCATGTACACTTCCCGATGTACACGGGTTTGAGCTCAAAAGTTGCGTATACAGGCGAGTATGGCTTTAAAAGTCGTGTATAGGTATAAACAGGTGATTTTTGGGGATAATATTGGAACATCAAAGTATAATATAGGTAAATGGGGTCCAAAGAGTCTGCATAGGGACATGGAAGGCCATAAAGCTGTGATCTACCAAGTGTGGTAAAATCAACTATAACAGATGCCCCCTAATGTGTGAGGTCAGGGGGGTAACATGATGGCTGAAATACATTATATAATCTATCCTAGAAGTGGAGTAATGAAGACCCAGGTGGAAGAACCAACCACTCATCAGTACAATACAATGATCAATCTCTGCATGTGACTGCAAATACATATAGCAGTCCCAGATACATAAGAGTACAATGGCCATTAATAGGCATGATATGCAAAATGTCACGTGTGGTCATCTCCACGTACCATATACAATGGATCAATATCTCCATAATGGATGAAGATATCTGATATACACTGGAATCTGATCACGAGAACTGAAATCTCATGAATACTGGCACGATCAAGGAGGTGGCATATATGGAATGCCACCAAGCTGGAAGGTCTTCTACACAAAATGCTAAAAGTACATGTCCTACCATGTGAATAAAGGTGTTGAGGTCGAACATGGTAGTCCATCGTTTGATTACCGGTCATTGATGTATACCGTTAATAGATGCGAGATCGTCCATTGATAATGATAATGGGAATCAAGGTACAAAGTATAATCTAACAAGTCTGAATAGATGTGTTGAGGTCGAACACTTGAAATAAACCATCGATCAGGGGACATTGATGTATTCCCAATACTTTTGATAGCGAGAGGAACTACCACTGATGGTTGTAAGTCTCAAGGCACTCAAATGACTCTAGAATCCTATTCCAGAGTAAATGATATGAAATCGATGGAATGGAATCCATTGGAAGGAGGGAATTAAGGCATCCTCCATCAACCAACACGAGGTACTTAACAATGTTGTATAATGTGGAAGAACTAGAACAATATGTGCACGAACCAGTAACTGTACTGGGAATGGCCGACATGCAAAGTCAAGATAACTAAGGAATGTTCAACTCAGGCTTCAACTTCCTTCGGACAAGAGCATAAGGTGAATGGTGACTGAAGGTAGGCAGCATAGACCCAATATGCAAACTGGGACATCTTTGTGACACAAGAGGCATCGACAGAGTCTCCATAGGGACTGGAAGCATAACCAATAGGTGGAGATAAAATCAGAGTAACAAGTACAACTCCCAAAGTCAAACTAATAACCCAACCAACGGATGTGATATATAGTGCTCTGTTCGAAGGCGACACAAATCAACTGTTGTCAAAGATAATATCATTTCTTGTTCAGCTTTTTATGTTTTTTAAATTTTTTGTACTTTTTCAGAGGTTTAAAAGCTTGAAAAGGAATAAAAGTGCTTTATAGTACATATATAGGAGGAGATGAATGTCATGGGCAGGCAAACTAGTTCCAAGAAATGGAACCTACCTATGCTCAATGCAAGGAAGCATGTGCAGGATAAGGACACTCGAGGGAATGCCTCCTCTCGGTAAAGGGTGATCAAGTTGCAAAGGATATGTAAAAGGCTCTACCTGGATAGGAATGAGACAAGCTCGATCTACATGGCTTATAACTCGGAAGCAGGGAGCAGGGGTAAAGCTCAATAAGGCAAGCAAAACTCATGAAATGCAATCACAACTTGATATATACAAGGGAGTCCCCGGGGAATGGACAACATAAAGTTCAATAGGAGTATGAAGCTCTTTCTCAAGGACATGGCAGGACTAAAAGGGACTCGCCAAACCTAAAGGAGAAATCTCAGCATGGGCACCAAATGCAAACATGATCTAATTAGGGTGTCCATGTGTAGGAAAGCTCTACCACTTACATAATGTCACTTATAGTAGCAGTATGAGGGTTCCATGACATCACGAAGTGGGTTCGTACCTAAGGTCAAGATGAAACAGTCATAAGGCATTGCATAAATGCAAGCGGATGTGAAATCCTAACACATATGC
Source organism: Pseudotsuga menziesii (assembly GCA_001517045.1). Classification (NCBI taxonomy): domain Eukaryota; kingdom Viridiplantae; phylum Streptophyta; class Pinopsida; order Pinales; family Pinaceae; genus Pseudotsuga; species Pseudotsuga menziesii. The sequence goes on along the minus strand of LPNX010880091.1, from coordinate 481,206 downwards.
CAGTTTGACATTATACATGTCATGGGCACGAATGGGTCAAATCCTCAGAGAGAGTGTACAAAAAATGGACCCTACATGACAATGATATGAGTCCAAAACAGCTCGAAACAATCAGTAAAGAGGCCAAACTATAGATATAGGGAGGATTGATCATGACAACTGCATTCAAAGGAAACAGTGTGGTGAACGATGGGACATAAGAAGGAATCTAAGGTGCATACCCAACGTTCATGTATCCACTACCGCCCCCGTGAGGGTGAACCCTAGTGTTAAGACTAGACAAAGGGAGTGAAAATCCTTCGCAAATGGAGTAGAGGATGGAATATGACCACTCCCGAATCTATGAACAAGGTAAGGGGTTGTGGTGCCCCCCAGTCCAACACCAAGGTCTGCACTAGGACATGGAGTGGGTGACGTAATACTAGTAGTGATATCAGGCATGCCAAACATAAAAGGATTCGAATTCAAGAGAACATAAATATATTCAAGTAACCATGATACCAAAAGTCAACTAGCACATAGGTGCCCCTGAGTCCTAGCAAATTGAAGCAGTCATCCTGGCTGGAGCTCCTAGACAGAATGAAACAAAAACTTTCCCATTGGACTCTAAGGCCCTTGAACCTGCCCAGCAGGTTAATCCTGATCAAAGCGGTCCTTCAAGCTATGCCTACCTACCTATTCTCGATCCTGTCAGCACCGAAATCAGTCCTACGCGAGATTAGACGCATCCAACGTATCTTCCTGTGGGGAGGTCGAGAGGAAAAAGCCAAGTTTGCGCTGGTTAGCTGGGACAACGTCTGTAAGCCAAAAATGGCAGGAGGCCTAGGCTTGCGGGATCCGGAAATCATGGCAGATATCCAGGGGGAGAAAATTTGGTGGCGTTGGGTCTCTCATGCAGCTGAGCCTTGGGCTCGGCTGTGGACAACCAAATATGGTCAAGATAGGCCTCAACCTCAACTGATCCGCTTTAATGAAGAGCAGCAGGGATCCACTATTTGGAATAAAGCGAGGGCCGGAAGACAAATAATTCAAAGGCATAGCTTTTGGGAGATTAGGGATGGCAAGAGTGCCCGTTTCTGGGAGGACGCCTGGAACCAGTTCCCGCGGCTGTCTGACAACCCTCGCTGGGTCCCCATTCAGGATTGGTCGCGGTCGGAGGGTCGGTCCCTGGTTCATCACTTCTGGCAGGACCAAAGCCCTAGGGAGCGAAGGAGTTGGGCCTTCACGAGAAAACCGGAACGAGTTGATGAGGAGGATTGGCAGGCCTTCCAAGAGGAGATACGCAGGAGGAGCATCAGACCCACGGCAGGTAATGATGTGCTGAGATGGGGTTATATGGAAAAAGGAACTTTTAGTATAAGGGAAGATTATAACCTCCGCATTGGCCATGACGAAGAGGAAAAGGAATTATGGGCAAAGATATGGACGCTCAACTTATGGCCTAAGGTCGCCACTTTTGCCTGGCTTACTGTTAAAGGCCGCATCCTCACAAGCGAGAATCTGAGGAAAAGGGGAATTCATGGCCCATCCCGTTGCTGCCTTTGTTCGCAGGCGGAGGAAACCACTAATCACCTCCTGGATAGCTGTCCGTTCGCTGCGGCCATCTGGGACAAGGGAGCTGAAGGTTTCAGAAGAAGTGATAGGAAACGTGCCCAGCCGGCTAGAATGCTAGCCGAGTGGAACCCAAAGATGTTCAAAAACAGAATTATCAGGACCATCTGGAATGCCTTACCTGGAATGATCATGTGGTGCATTTGGAAAGAGAGGAACGGTCGAATTTTCCGGGGCGAAAGCTCCAATCCAGACAAGGTGTGGTAGACAGTGCGGGCGAACCTTCTGGCCTCTGTTAAAAGTATGCAATGGCATGACGAGGACAAATTAATTCCTGCAGACGAAAGCCAAGTCGGAGAATTTTGGAGCCTGAATAAACTTCAATTGGACGAACTCCGGATGCGCCCAAAGCCCCTCCAGCCAGACAGCCCGAAATCTTGGTCTCCTCCGTCTCCCTTGGTTTTCAAGCTAAACTTTGACGGGGCGTCCAGGGGAAACCCGGGACCAGCTGGTTTTGGTGGTCTGTGTAGAGACGCAGGTGGTAAGATACTCTTTGTCTTTCTGGGGGCGATCGGTCATGACTCCAATAACTCGGCAGAACTTGAAGGGTTGCTCGAAGGTATGCACTGCTTGGTACGTAGCAACAGTTTCCCGGCAATCATAGAAGGGGACTCCCGGATCCTGATCCAGAAGGCCCGTCGGCTAGCCTATGGTCGAGTCAGCGGATAGGTGGCGACCAGCTGGAGGCTGGCTAGCCGTCTGGCAGAACTTCGAAGCCTGATCCACAACCACCCCGCGGTTTCCTTTTCTCACGTCCGTCGGGATGCCAACAGGGTGGCAGATCAGCTAGCGAATGCAGGGGTCGAAAGGGAGCTGGGCACCCAATGGGGCCCTCTGGAGACTTTTGAAGGTGCAGAATGGATTAATAACTGCCGACAGTTGGCAGCGCGAGATCAACAGGGCGGTACTCCACCCACACGCCCCCGCGACGTGGAAGGCACGGATGTTAGTCGGCGCGAGCACGCCACGACGATCAATCACCACGATGAAGGCTAGCATTAATAAGGATAGCTATCGAGGACAGAGGTGGCTGTCCTGGAGCATTTACTCTAACCTCCAAATCGTTAGCGGGGAAATGATTGTGGAGAGGAGGGACGAGATTTTTGACAAGGCAATCCTCTCATCCAGATTGCCCCCTATGGGGAAAGGTACGAAGGTACGTTTTCGCGTCAGGCTAATGACGATGAACGGGTTCAAT
>LPNX010880091.1:451345-477542 GCA_001517045.1 Pseudotsuga menziesii | reverse complement strand
AAAAAAAAAAAAACAACTAGCACATAAAGAGCATACTTTTAAGAAAATATACAGCCAAAATGCAAGCAAGTCGAGGGGAGGATAAATGAGCTCCCGAATGTAGTAGGTATGTCTCGCCTAGGAGAGGCTCCAAACTCCCATACACTGCAAGCAGAGGTGCGTAATCAATTATAGTGGCCCTCAACTTCAACGCGTAAAGTGACTGTGTTGTCTGACCCCTACCTAGCCAGGACACTCACATAATAACCTCTACAAGTACCCCCTGTGATACCTAGGTAAGGAAACTAAGGTCACCCCAATATAACCAATGCTTAGGCAAACATTCGCAGGTGGGCTCGACCATATGGGTAGGGTAGCAAAGCCCGAAGCTCTAAAGTACTGGCCGGTACATCAAAAGCCCCCATATACGAATACGATCATGGAAATATCTCCGACGCTCACAGAAAGTGGCGAAGGGCTATCCCAACCACAATCATGTACGTTGCCTCATGATTAAATCCTATGTAAGAGGAGCCTCCTGAGAAACACTAATTATACCAAGGATTTCACTCTCTCACCTGGACAAACACCTACTTGTTTCATTTAGTAGTCTTGGAGAATTAACTCATAATGAGCTATTCCAAGGCTCTAAATCCTAATCTTGTTGATGTACCATAACAAAGAAAAATGTGTAATTCATTTTGATTTAAGCGTTGATTTTAGTGGTTGTGATTACTCAAAGGGAAATGACCATGCAACCAATGTGTTTTGACTCAGCAGTGAAAGTAAATCTGCACACCTAACAAACAATGCCAAGTACAATTTTGTCTAAATAAGAAAATGAGGTATGCCACTACATGGGATGTATAAAAATTCATTCATTTCCAAATGCCAATGCAATCCTTCCTATATGAAAGCCTAAACACAACTCTCATACAAGAAATCCAATGCAAATACCTCCTTAAATCCATATGTGAGATGCAATTAAGAATGCAACTATTTTGTATTTTCACTATAACAGAATGAAAATGCAATAAAACTCATTAAAATTCTCAGTCTCTACAGCAAGCATCAAACACAAGCCAAACAAGAAACTAAGACAAAAAAGACTAATGCACTAATGGCAAAACAAAAAGGAGATAAATGATTAGAACTACTTTCAAAGAAAAATTAATGAAAAAGCAGTTTGTGGTCACAAAAGAAGCAGTCAACAAACAACATCAGTACCCAAGAAGACCCAACCACACTCACAACCCACCCAACAACTTCCTACAACATCAAACTCAACCAAAAGGGAGGATGTACGTGACTGTTCAAAGAACAATAGCGTATGTACATGACTTTTAGCCAAAAAAATTGCATGTATACGTGACTTTTGGCCAAAAACCAATGTGTATACGCAACTTTTGGCCAAAAACCTGCGTGTGTACACGACTTTTAGCCAAAAACTTGCGTATACAGAGAAGAAAATGGTAAAAAGCAGGCCAAGGGTCAAACCACTTTGGGGGAGTGTCAATGGATGAACATACTACTAGATGTGACACAAAAACAGGGAGAAACATAGAGCAAGTCAAGCACATTGTGCCCCCAAATCCCCCCAAAAAATAAGGAGCCTCTCCAATAGAGTTGCCAATTCTGTTACAGAGAGAAACTTCATATGGCTTGGGGGTACCACAACAGACAGTATGACACGAGAAATCAATCCTTTCCAATATGCAAGAGCAACAAACACATCTAACACTAAGGGATATACAATCGTACCTTATTCCGGACGGTTGATGTATATCCCCACTGAGCTTTTCCAATCATGCTTGTATTCCAAATTTGCTCTCAACAACATCAAACAAGACAAGCATGCTATATATTCAAGTGCTAGGCCTACTCTAGCATATATAATCAATCGTGTATAAGCAAATAAATACATCCATGGATACAATATTCATATTTATGCACATGTATTGGATAGGAAATGGATATTTCTATTAATAAAAACACAGATACAATAGTGACAACTATTGTAGGCCAGGGTATTTTTTAAGGATTCTAATATTATACTTAAGTATAGTATTCTAGATGATTGTTTTGGATTGAAAAAAACATGTTTATAGATAGGTAAGCGGATATTAAATACGAAACATAAAGTTAACACTGAAATGTGTAAATTTTATCGAATATTATGATAAAAAAACACATTTTATGTAAATATAGACAATATTAGACACTAAAAATGACCAAATAGCAAATTTATTTTTTGAAAAAATCCCCAAAAATAACCAATTGGCAAAATTTGGTCTCTAAAAATTACCCTACTGCCGACACTTCTTCGAACCCGAGAAATCGAGTCCTCCACTTGGGCCTCCACCAATTCAATCCTCCATTTCTCAATGGAAAGCTCACAAAGCAAAGGAAATCTTGGGAAGAGCAACACTATGTTCTCTAGAGGGACATAGGGACAGAGACAACAAGTGAGGCAACAATGGACTATAGTTTCCTTGCTCTCAATTTCTCCTCCTTCAATGTATCCAAGAGGCTCAATATATAACACTCCAAAGAGGTAATGGAGGGTCGAGTCCGAGCGTTCTCAAGGCGTATGGAAGGCCAAGAGTCAAGTTATTTAGACTACTATGAGGAAAACTCCAAAAATATTTGTCTTCATTTACACTTCTTGATGTACGCGGGTTTGAGCTCAAAGGCTGCGTATACATGCAAGTATGGATTTAAAAGTCGCGTATAGGTATAAACAGGTGATTTTTTGGGATAATATTGGATCATCAAAGTATAATATAGGTAAATGGGGTCCAAAGAGTCTGCATAGGGACATGGCTGGCCATAAAGGTGTGATCTACCAAGTGTGGTAAAATCAGCTATAACTCCAACCACAATCTTTACCTTCTCCTTTCTCACTTTGATGCACTTCTTCTTGTGTATAGACCCCAAATGAATTCCCTTATCTTAAAAAAACATTCAATATTATATTTTGCTTGTCCTTTATTTCCAACAGATGTTCCCCCCATCATTCTGTCTGCTCCAAAACTACAATTTTAGGGATAACAAGAACCTACAAATTCCCCTCCTTCATATAATCTAACAAAAAAGAATAATTTAGGGGTACAAACTTCTCAACATGATAGTGCGAGGAAGATGTTATACTATAGGGTACCTTCACGTGTTTGATGTTTGAATCTGTAATGAATGTACTATGTTCATGTGTACCCCTGCATCATAGAGGCACCTCCTTGGGAAGACCATCAACCAAGTCTTGAAAGCCAATTGTCTTGTCCAATGTTAATATCTGCTTCAAACCTTATGTAATCCTAGTGACCCGCTTTGGCTGACTTAAAGACCACAATTCCTTAAATTATTGTAGCATGTAGAAAACATTTGTCTGGACAAGTTTGTCTTCTCCATATTCCACCAGGTCCTTGACCTTGTCCTCCTCCATGGCTCTACACTTCAAAAAATCCCTAAACCTTTTGACTCACTGGCTATGATTACCCTAATGTCTACCATTACCTTCGCACCTCATCACTGAGAGAAATTGAATAAACCAAGTTATATCCCTCAATGCTTTCCATTTTTTGTATTTTCAACACAATAAATCATTGAAATTAGTTCAATTGTAGTACATCCATGTATTCCCCTCCAATGAGACTAGGCATATGTAATCCTAGAGCTCCATGTTCAATGTTGAAATGAGAGAGAGATCTAAGACATAAAAAAATCCAATCCATGAATTGTAATTTTCTTAGTTTCTTTGAAAAGTAGTTAGGGATTCCACTGTATTATATTTTACATGCTTCTATGCAAGCAACTCAGAGACTTCACAAAGATTTGTTGGCATCCTTTGTTACATATATATGTTGGATCTTTTTGGATCAATTTACAGGGTTCCCCACAAGATTTGTTGGTTATTGTTTTTCTCTCTCCTTCTAGGTGATATCCCTCCCCACATGTTTTTATTTGATGGGTGTAGAGATACATTGAAATTTGCTCAACCAGTTATCCATTGTTTTGTTTTTTTACCTCCAATTCATTGGTAATCCATCTATTGGCATTTTTTTCTCTCCAAATTGGAATCACAATGTTAAACAAATAATCATTAGAAACTAGAAATCTTATTTTAGTTTTGTTAACAAATATATAAATGATGAACTTTGGGATTAAAATAATAAAAAACTCATTTTTAACACTTTATTTATCTTGGTTGTACTTTATACATATGAAGTATATCCTTACAACGGTTGGGGCGCGCACCTTAACGGTCCTTAATTTTGGTAACTCCGCGGTTTTTGTGGAAGCTTGTAAGCGGAGTTGCGACTCAAAATAGTCTTAGGGGTGTCGGGGTTGAGTCAAAGCCCTCTTTTTGTAATTAACCCATGGATTAAGTCTAGGGTTTAGGGTTCGGGGTGCCCATGGTTTAAGCCCAGGGTTTTGTAATAAGTGCACTTGTATAAATAAGCACTTTTGTAAAAGAGTCAGGTTAGGATTTTGATGTAAGATTAATTGATGCGAAGCTAAGGCTTGTTTTGTAAGGAAGGTTAAGTCCTAGCTGTGTGCGTGGACGACCTCTGCAGTTGTGTACGCAGAGGGTTTTGGGTGATTAAGAAGATCTGCAGCTGTGTGCGGAGAGATCTGCAGCTGTGTGCGGAGAGATCTGCAGCTTAGTGCACAGCTTTGAGGAATTGAAGGGATCTGCAGCTGAGTGCGTAGATCAAAACTGTGGTTTTTGTAAAGAGTTGAATAAAACATAGTTTTGTGGACGTAGCCCCTAAACGGGGGGTGAACCACGTTATATCTTGTGTCATGGTTCTTTTGTGTTGTTGTTATGTTATTTTATGCATTGATAAATATATAACTGATAAGTAAGGTCACTGTTAAATACTAACTTCGCTGTGAATTCCCAGTAAAGGGTTAAGCAAGGCACTGCTTGTTTATCTAACCGTGAAGCTAAATAAGTGAATTTCAAAGCTTTGTATTTTATGATTATCATTTGTTAGAAGCTAAAGGTATAGTAATATCCCTCTTTTGCTTGCAGAAACCTGATTCTGCGGCACCCCATAGCTGTTTCGGGTGAGACTGCAACCTGTTCGCAGGTTGTTGCCGAAAGGGCCAACACTATGGGTCTTTTGTTGGTGCGAAGACAAAAGTATAGAACCCGGGTCTACCCTAAGCCCAAAAAATTGGTTCCGTTGCCGGTTGAACTCAGTATCTGCTCAAGAGGGGTTTATGTCGTACCTCGAGGGATATGTTTTGGAGACCCTCAGTGAAGGAAATTAGTGATTGGATTGAAGGGACTTATCTGAAATTTGCTGTACAAGAGAACAAATATCAGCGTCGTAGTTCAAACGACTTTTTACAAAGGTTAACAGAGAGAAGGACGAACTTCCAAGAAGGTCAGTTTCCTGATTGGACCCCCGCAAGAATTAATATGTTGAAAAGGGTGAACAACGAGATATCCCGAGCTGTTGATTTCTGGACAACGCGAACCCTTGAAGAATTTGTGACGGAGTTCACCATTGACATAAGTACGTCCTTCAGCGAAGCCAAATGACAGTTTTTCAAAGGGCCAAGGGGTAAGTACTTGAATTCATTTAGTTTGAGAATTAAAATGCTATTGGCTGAAAAAGGTATATTGCTCATTGAATCAGACTGTTAGATTTAGTATTAATAACTTATGTTTGCAAGTGAAAGTACCTTCAATGAGCAAAGTGGTTTGCTACGAAGTGGCAAAAGGTACAAGAGAAATTTTGAGTCCTATACCCTAGGTCAGAATACCGAGTCTAACCCTGTAAGTCCGGCAGCCTCAAAGCCCGAAGAAACCCCTTCTGTTGGAAATCCTCCGGTAACCCCGCAGCAAAGACCTATTATCCCTGAGAACCCGTCGCAGTCTGAAAGTAACCCTAGCCTGAGTATTCCTATCGCAGGTCAGTATACCCCAGTAAGTTCCCCCCCGCCCTCCTAGATCCACGATGGCCCATATGAATGACGACATTAAGATCCCTATTTTCAAAGGAACTGGATCAGAGGATCCAGAACAGTTCTGGTTCTTATGCGAAGCAGTGTGGACTGCTAATAACATTACAGATCAAGATACAAGAAGAGCGCAGTTGGTTACTTCTTTTAGAGACCGTGCTTTGACCTGGTTCATGAAGTTTTCCAGTACTCAGAACCATGTCTTGGCTGATATAAAAGAAGCAATGATAAAGGAATTTAAGAAGCCTAAATCAGAGTCGCAGTGTATCACTGAACTAAAGGAAATTTAGCAGCGGCGAGGAGAATCAGTGTGGGACTTTGATCAGAGGTTCAAAGTTCTGCTAGATCAAGTCAGTTTCACTGTTGGACCAGCGCAACATAAGGAATGGTTCATCGCAGCTTTGTTACCACACATCAGGACTCCACTCATGCAACAGAAGGTTGCAGATCAACAGGAGGCTTTGTAAATCGCTATGAAGCTTGAAACATCCCCTGTCGAAGATAATTTTGGTATCGCTCAAATACAAGCACAGTTGGAAGCGATGGCTCTGGAGCTTCGCGATATGAAAAAAGGGAAAGCTAGTCGCAAAGAGGTTTGGTGTACACAATGTCGGACAGAGGGTCATGACAAGGAATAGTGTCCTGCGAGGTATGTGCAAGTCCCTAAGAACCCTTATTGCAAGTTCTGTAAGTCAGTGGGACACAACAAAGATGAGTGTCACAGCTTTGACCTCATGAGAGAACAAACTTATGATGCTTATCGGGTACAAAACGATTTCCAAGGCAATGATGGATATGGTTACCGTGGTAGTACATTAGGTGGCAGAACTTTTGGAGCTTGTGGTCGTGGTGGTATGGCTGGTAGAGGACGAGGCCAGGTTTTGTGCTATAACTATAACCATGCAGGACATCTAGCTAGAGACTGTTGGAACGCAACTACGACATGTCGATATTGCAGAGCTGTCGACCATGTGATTGAGCAATGCCCGCAGCTGATAGCCAAGATTTAAGAAAGAAATAGTGCCCCTACTCAGAATATTCAGCTGATTGCTATGGAGCAACGACTTGTCCTAGCCATTAATGTTGTTACCAGGAGTGGAGCTACGACGGAAGTGCAGAACAAGGAGAAACAGCCTGCCGAGGCTTGTGTTCGTAAGGCCCTAGAAAAAATCCCAGCATTTGATGTCAAAAGAGAAAAAGAGACATTCATGGAAGCCAAGAGAGACTTTACTAACCCCAACACATCAGTATCACCTGCGCAACAACCTCAGCAGCAGTCGCAGCCGCAAGAAGCTTCGACGGATAAAGTAAGTACACTGTCCTCCCTTTTACAGAGTTGTATGAAGCTCTTAAGAAATCAGAATGCCCTAAATGAGTTGCAGAAATTTATTGCTTCTTGCGAACCTCAGCGAAGTCCTGGTAAGGAAAAAACTGTTCATAGAGTCAGAAGAATTGGCAGGGAGATGAGATTGAATGCTCAGATAGGAGAATATGACATGACTGATGTCATCTTGGACCTAGGATTAGAAGTAAATGTCTTAACTAAGCAGACATGGGAACAAATGGGAAAACCTACTATGGAATGGTCCCCTATACAGTTGAGATTAACCAATCAGCAGAAGATTATGCCCCTAGGAAGACTCCCTAGCGTATCAGTAGATATTGATGGAGTCAGTACCTTAGCAGACTTTGAGGTAATTGAAATAATTTATGACTGCAACCCCTAGCCAACACTGCTAGGCATTGAATGGGAAATAGATAATGATGCAGTAATCAACCTGAAGAAGAGGCAGATGAATTTCGAAGGGAAAGGACTGAGAGTCATAGTACCATTGGATCCTTCTCAAGGAGAGAGATACACCGAGCCAGTAAGAGATGAAGACCATGATGTTGTGGACCATCTCTACAATATCATAGTGGAGGAAGAAGATTATGTTGATCCTACTGCCGAAGCTATCATGGATTGGCGGTGTGATAGCTCCTGCATGACGGATTCAGATGACGGCCTAGAGAATTGGCAGAATAGACTGTATGAGCTACATGGACATCGATGTGCAAGAATTACCAAGTCTCTCAGATGGCTTAGTTCACAGACAAGAACCTTACCTGTTTTTGATGGTTCGACAGACCCTGAAGAGTTTATTGTGCAATTATCAGAGCAGGTACCCGACTCACAGAAAATGGAGACTCTAGATTCAGTATTCAGAGCCACAGCAGCCAGATGGTGGAATGGTCACAAAAAGCACATTCATAGTTGGGAAGAGTGCCAGAAGTCCCTTTGCCTAAAATTCAAGGACCAACCTCAGGAGGTGCGAAGCAGGTTTAATGGTAAGACTAGTCCTCAGGGACATTTGGAGCAATGCTACGAAGCATGGAAGCATGTACCTCATGAAGAATGGGTACATAGGTTTGTGCACACCCTGGAACCTATAGCAAAGAATTGGTATGTGGAGGTCGAGCTTCACCATGGTACTGTAAGTTGGGATAGTCTTGTTGACATTTTTGTGATGACATTTTCTATTAATGAGGTTTGTCCTGCTTTGGACGCAGCTGTTAGGTTGATCCATACTAAAGTAATTGATGATTAAGAAATAGAAGAATACCAACCTGATTGGAAGGAACAAGAAGCCAATGTAGTAGAATGTTATAACCTCGCAATTGATGAGGATGATGATCCGCGCAACACTAACATTCCTGAGTCAGAAGGACACTGTGAAGTACATGGACCAGTAGTTGAAGCACCTGAAGTGACTCAGCCCCTGAAGACGCGGACAGTCAACATTGGATCAGAAGGAAATCCGAAGTATGCTATCATTGGAGATTATTGGGATGAAGAAATGGTGAGCAAAGTGAGCCAACTTCTCCATGAGTATCAGGACCTATTTCTGACGAAGTTCTTAGAAATAAAAGGAATCATTAAGGTGGTGGAAGACATTCTGTCGTGGGTTGAAGTTCAAAGCCATGTCGAAGATGGTATCAGGAAGTGTCGAATGTCCCCATTATGGCACAGCCAGAGTTACTACTTGTGCCGAAGAAGGAAAGATCAGTTGAAGCTTAAAATACGACCGTTGGAGGAAACCAAATTTGGCGGCGCCGGTACGTTCCCTGTATTAACTGCCTGTATTAACGAGATCTTGACAAGCCTACTGACGTTTGGACAAGATCTCTGTCAGATTTGGTGTCTTCAATGCATAGTTATGACAGATTTTGTTGATGGATTCTATAAGAAGACACCCACACCCGTAAAGTTCGCATTACGCAGTTTCTTGAGTTTTACAATTGAGCCCATGACAACTAATCGTGAGCTTCAGGAATTAGTGAGAGAATTTGAACAGGGGGGTCTGCCGAACCTTTTCAGCCATCCACCTACACCTGCACCCTGCGAAGAGACTCCCCTAGCACCACCTCAACCAATGCAGACACGATCTACCAGGAAGAAGTTTAAACCAGAACTACGCTCTAAGTGGAACGAAGAAAGGCACAACCCCTCAGGAAAGACTCAGGAGGATCCCGAGATGTATCCTCCTAGCCCAGTAGAATGGAGACATGCTGTTTGTCTTATGCAAAATTACAGTGGCATGCAATTACAGGGGCACCGCCTGTTAAGGACCCCAAGTTGTGGATGGTCAAATGTTCGATAGGACATGAACGAGAGGCAGTTCGAAGGATGGGGTTGCTGATAGATTTAGAAGGCCCAATGACCCCCATGACCACCATAAATATGACAGAGGCAGACAGCAGCATGAGAGATGGTCATATTCTACTAAGGATGAAAGGATGAAGGATCAAGCAAGCCGCGGCCGTGGTAGCAGTAGCAAAGGAGACGACGATGCAGCCATAGCAAGCCATTTACTATCTTCGCCAACAAAGTTCTCCCACCAGACAAGCAGCTGAGTGTCCCAGGACGGGACACTGGTGAGTCTTAGGGGCCTGTTGGGGTGCGCACCTTAATGGTCCTTAATTTTGGTAACTCCGTGGTTTTTGTGGAAGCTTGTAAGCGGAGTTGCGACTCAAAATAGTCTTAGGGGTGTCAGGGTTGAGTCAAATCCCTCTTTTTGTAATTAACCCATGGATTAAGTCCAGGGTTTAGGGTTCAGGGTGCCCATGGTTTAAGCCCAGGGTTTTGTAATAAGTGCACTTGTATAAATAAGCACTTTTGTAAAAGAGTCAGGTTAGGCTTTTGATGTAAGATGAATTGATGCGAAGCTAAGGCTTGTTTTGTAAAGAAGGTTAAGTCCCAGCTGTGTGCATGGATGACCTCTGCAGCTGTGTGCGCAAAGGGTTTTGGGTGATTAAGAAGATCTGCAGCTGTGTGCGTAGAGATCTGCAGCTTAGTGTGCATCTTTGAGGAATTGAAGGGATCTGCAGCTGAGTGCGCAGATCAGAACTGTGGTTTTTGTAAAGAGTTGAATAAAACACAGTTCTGTGGATGTAGCCCCTAAACTGGGGGTGAACCACGTTATATCTTATGTCGTGGTTCTTTTGTGTTGTTGTTATGTTCTTTTATGCATTGATAAATATATAACTGATAAGTAAGGTCACTGCTAAATACTAACTTCGCTGTGAATTCCCAGTAAAGGGTTAAGCAAGGCACTGTTTGTTTATCTAACCGCGAAGCTAAATAAGTGAATGTCAAAGCTCTGTATTTTATGATTATCATTTGTTAGAAGCTAAAGGTACAGTAATATCCTCTTCTGCTTGCAGAAACCTGATTCTGTGGCACCCCATAGCTGTTTCGGGTGAGACTACAACCTGTTCGTAGGTTGTTGCCGAAAGGGCCAACACTGTGGGTCTTTTGTTGGTGCGAAGACAAAAGTATAGAACCCAGGTCTGCCCTAAGCCCAACAACAACATGCCTTGTGGAGGTTGGGATATTAGAGCAAATCCAAACACAATACATACCTTGTATTTTTAAAATTAAATGTAACACTGTTTACCTCAATCTCTTGATTGAAGATAGTTGTACTTTCAGAAAGTCTAAAGCCACAATTAGATGTTTAGATTATAAACATAAACTAATTAATTTGAGCAATGATAAGTTCATAGTCATTTCTCTTTTATAAATATTAACCACCATGAACTTATAATAGATTGGGCTAGATATTTCAAGGATTGGCTTAATTATTGGAATACAAAAGAAAATCAAATTAATAATATATTTAAGATTTAATATGAGACCTAAAGCCAATGCAATCACAATAAGATGAGGTTGAAATACTACACAGATTTTATAAACCTTAATTTGGTTGATCAAAAATCTTTTTCCAATATTACGACTTTAAAGAAAGAAATGAATTTTTCCAAAGTCAAAATGTTCATGACATTTACAATGAAATTTGTCGTTGGACTAACCCAAAAACACCTTGAGTTGAACAAATTTCTAAAATTCATGATACGCATGATGTAGTTTACCGAACCCCAAATCACATCACCGGGGTCAGATACATCGAGATTCTAACAAGGGGAAGGGGTGATTATAAATAATGAACAACATATTAAGGTTCTATAAGGCTAGGCCAACATGCCAAATAAATAAAAACAATCATCCATTAAAAGGAAGATGGCCCTTCCAATGCAAACTATTCCCCAAATGTACATGTGATGCAATGTAATGGTAACATGAATACAACCAGGTCTAGTAACCTTTTTCACGTAAAATTTAAATATCATCATCACATCTATGGGAATCTATCCATTTCCATTCAACCAATTAATAAATTCATTTATACATATGTTAATAGAATTCAGCTTTATGACATTAAGCAAATCAAGATTATGACATTCCAATAAAGCAGAATATCGACAATATAATATATCATATTCCACGACACTAATCCACACCATTAAACTCATAATATACAAGGTCCAAATGTTTGTCATCTACAACCATATAATCAACATAAGCACCCGAACTACTAGATTCCAACTGTTAGGATTATTAATCCTCCCTTGATAAAAATGTCTACTAGATTAATTTAGCCTAACTTAGGAGTTTTAATTAATTAATTAAGTCCACTAGTACCATTGGGTCCACTTGGCCTAATGGGGCCACAAGTACCAGTTATAGTGTGGGGAACACTACTAGAGGTTAACTGACATTGAATGCAATTGCATGCATCAGTTTAGGTGCCTCCTAGCCCAATCCCTACATTTAAGGAGCCACTAGGAGTCCCGACACCAACCTCCTTCAGTCAGTTGGAGTTGGAACTAGTTAAGCTTAGTTAGTTTCAATTTACTTTCAGTTAGATCACAATCAATTTATTTAGTGCTAGTTATGCATGGCTGCATGTGGGATAGGCGACTTTGCTCACCTACCACTTCAATTAGACTTAGTTAACTGTTTATTACTGATTGTATTAGTTGTTTAGATATCTGGAGTTAACCAATTGGACTCCGATATTGATTGAGACATCCTGAGTTAGCTAGTTAGTTAGGTACAGTCACATCCAATGGGGAGATTTGAATTCATCCCTAATTGATTCAAATTATTTTCCTATGTAAACTATTGTAACACCGAATTTAATTAATGACAATGATACTGTAATTATCTAAGCTATACTCATTCGTTTCATGTGTGGTTTGTTTTTTTCAGTGTGTATCTTCATTCTCCTTTTATTGCAACAATAATATTTGACTCATTGCTTGAATATATAAATGGCACGACAATTTTAACATGGTATTAGAGCCATCTTAGGAGGATTCATGTTTGTTTCTCTCCATTGAACATCATAACCAGTTGGGTTTCCACAAAAGTCCCCAATATTGATTTTTTAACTCTGAATTTATTCAGAGTAGTGATGCAAGCATGACCGCCCCTGAAAACATGTTCATGTCGAGAGGAAAAGCATGATTCTAACATAGTTCGAATGTTTTAGTGTTTTGTAGTGAAAATATACAGGTTCTACATAGCTTGTCTGAAGTTTTGTGATCTTTCAGTCGGAGAATTATGGATTCTCTACCCTCTACTCCTAGGATCCTTACAACCTCCAATTATCTTGATTGGAGGGTTGATATGGAGGTTTCATTACGTAACAAGGGATACTTTAGGATAATACTTGGAAGGGAGGTTGAGCCCCATCAGCCAGTTGAGAGAAACGAGTTTATGAAACCACTTAGATGAAGCTTTCGGTTATCTATGCACTCATATATCCAGAGATCTCCTCTTCCACCTTGAAGGTTTGAGGACACCCAGAGAATCCTAGGAGAAACTTGAATACTTGTTTGGAAAACAAGATGAGCTTTGGGGACACCTCTTGGAGAATGAGTTGGTAGCCTTACATCGCAGCTGTTTTGAGACTATTGAACAATTCTTTACTAAATTCAAGTATCTTGCACTTAAATAGAGACAGTGTAGAATAAAAAGGAAGGATCAGAAATATGTGCTCTCCATTCTTAGTAAACTCAGCCCTGAGTATTATGTATTTGTTTCTATATTTCATTCCAAGCAGGAAGGCTTCCCTGGTTGGAAAATTCCTTCACTTGATTCCTTTTCTGAGTCCTTAATCAAGGAGCAAGAGAAGTTGATTCGAATGGGAGTCATCAAGTCCTCCAAAGATTAGGCTCTCCTAGTTACTGACTCTAGAAAAGTGCAAGCCAAAGGGAAATCAAAGAAGAAGGAGCCTAAAGCAGCTGATTCGAAGCCAAAATAGAATCAACAGACTTTGTTGTTGAGGATTCAACGTTAGTTCTCTCTTATGAGTTTGTTGATATCAGGTTTTGTGAATTATTGGATATTTATGAATCTATATAAGATTATGGAGATCATGAATTCACTCTCCACACTCGAAGGGATTCTCTACGTATCTATTTGATCACATGCTCATCTCCTCATAGAACTAGTAAAGTTGGAGACATTCTGCATCCGCCTGGACACTTGCTCCTAACACTCGGGGCTGATTTTACCTCACATGGATTGATGTTCAAGGCTGCTTTATATTAGTTTCTTGGGTGTTACTCACATGGTTTGAATTCTCAAGAACTTTTGCTCTCTCATCAGGTGATTTCAACTGCTCTACATGGTTCCATTTTTCACCGTGCAACTGTTTATATTTCTGATTCAGTTGAGTACATTATTCTTCTTCCAAAGAGGAAGATTCCTCCAGACATAATCATTTGTTTGGATTCAAAGGTTCACATGCACAGATTCAAGATGATGCTGCACAAAAGAACCAAAATACTGCTTTGTTGCTGCATAGTGCTACAAACTGCAAAAAAAGATTTTGCAAGTTTTTAACTTGTATTTCTTGATTTTTGCTTATCTTGAGGGGGGGGTTTCCCATGAGGTTTTCCCCTATTTACTCAGTTTTATTAAGCATCAATATTTCTTTTAGATTGTATTTGGGTGAATTATGGCCTTGTTTCTAGGGCCTACAGTTGTCCAAGTTAGGATTCAAGGGGGGTGTTAGGATTATTAATCCTCCCTTTATAAAACTGTATATTAGATTAATTTAGCCTAACTTAGGAGTTTTAATTAATTAATTAAGTCCACTAGTACCATTGGGTCCACTTGGCCTAATGGAGCCACATGTACCAATTACTAGAGTGTGGGAACACTGCTAGAGGTTAACTGACACTGACTGCACTTGCATGCATAAGTTTAGGCGCCTCCTATCCTAATCCCTACATTTTAGGAGCCACTGGGAATCTCGACACCAACCTGCTTTAGTCAGTTGGAGTTGGAACTAGTTAAGCTTAGTTATTTTCTAGTTACATTCAGTTAGATCACAATCAATTCAGTTAGCGCTAGTTATGCATGGCTAATGCATGGCTTCATGTGAGATAGGCACCTTTGCTCACCTACCACTTTAGTTAGACTTAGTTAATTGTTTATTACTGATTGTATTAGTTGTTTAGACATCTGGAGTTAACCAATTGGACTTCGATATTGACTGAGACATCCTGAGTTAGCTAGTCAGTTAGGTAAGGTCACATCCAGTGGGGAGATTTGAATTCTTTTCCTATGTAAACTATTGTAACAATGGATTTAATTAATGACAATGATACTGTAATTATCCGAGCTATACTCATCTGTTTCCTGTGTGGTTTGTTTTTTTCAGTGTGTATCTTCATTCTCCTTTTACCGCAACAATAATATTTGACTCATTGCTTGAAGATATAAATGGCACATCAATTTTAACACCAACAAACATAAATAAAGCAACATCTAATAGCTGCAATAATACATACAATAAACCTGCTCGATGAACTACCAAATTAACACTATAATTTCAACAATATAACATGAGACTATAAACCAATATACAACATGAAATATCATAGATAACCCCATTCTCCACAGGCACATATGTGACAAAATACACAATGAATAATATCCAAATAAAATACTTATCTCTAAATAGCACAACTAGTTTCAACATGACAATGTTCCACCCAGCCGTAGATATAGTCAAACTAAATAATTGAACATGTCACCCCTGAGCTGAGGCCATGGATCCACACTGTAGGTAACTCTCTAATCATATATCAAATAGATAAGACTTAGGTGGAAACATGAGAGACACAACACATTCCCTCGCTGATTATATTCTTTGCATCAACACTTCCTTCTGCAATGGGATTCCATTCATTATGTATTCCACGTAGCACCATATGGGTGTACCATGTGGCCCCTTTTTTCCCACTTTTAACCAGTTTTTTCATAAATTTAGAACTCAATAACTTTCTCATTCGTAATTCGTTTCTCACAAAATGAATGTCACCAGAAATATCTCGTCGAACTCTAGACTACTGTAAGATTCTATTTCCATTTTGAAGAATTTTGTTTTAATCAATCTTGGAGATCATCTTGGATTAGACAAAGAGGAAAGATAATGGATATTCCATACACATATATGGGTATGGAATAACATGTTGCATCTGATTGTGGACAATGGTAGTCAAAAGAACTTTGTCTTTGAAGACATTGTGAATAAATTGGGTCTTGTTACTACTCCACACCCATATCCTTACAACATCGTTTGGATGAAGGATAGACAAGAACTCAAGATCACCTGTAATATGGCTAAATTCGTTAATCATTTTCAAGATGAGGTGGTTTGAGATATAGAACCACTCTCAGTAGTTGATGTTATGTTTGGGAAACCCTACTTATGGGACATACATGGAAAGTATTAGTCCAGACCTCAAAAATAAATTTTCAAAACTAATAATAAGTGGTATGGAATTCTTGAACATCGATCCAAACCGACAGTCGAAATGGTTTCAACAAAACAATTCAAAAAGTTGATAAACCATGCAAAAAAATCATGTTTTTGATGATCAAACCTTAGTATTCTAAGAGGATCACATAAACCATTCGACTCTCCACTGACCACAACTCCGACAACAACAACAAGTCAATATAATACTTGAAGAAAACAAAGATTTGTTCAAATATCCAACTAGAGTACCACTACATTTCCAGGTAAGACATTCCATTGATCTTGTTCCTAGTTCTTCATTACCGAATGCATTTGTTTACAAAAGATCTATTTTAGAGAATGAAGAAATTCACAAACAAATTTAAGACTTGATAAAAAAAATGGCATATTTGACCCAACTCTTCTCCTTGTGGAAGTGTAGCTATCCTTCTCCCTAAGAAAGATGGGACATGGCGCATGTGCGTTGACTACAAGGATCTTAATAATATTTCAATAAAGAATTGATATCCTCTTCTAGAATAGATTAAATTGAATATTTGAAAGATGCTAAATTCTATACCAAACCTAACCTCATGTCAGGATATTATCAAATTCCCATAGAGTCCTCAAATGTATGGAAGACTGATTTCAAAACCGTGGGAGGTTAATTTGAATGGTTATTCACGCCTTTTGGTTTAACTAACGCTCCAACAACTTTAATTTGATATATGGATGTTGTTCTTAGACCTATTGCAAGAAAATGTGTCATTCTTTATCTGGAAGAAATCCTAATTTTCAATAGATTATGGGATGCACATTTGTTACAACTTCAACAAGTCCTTATCACTCCCATCCAACACAAACTCTATTTGAACTTGTAGAAGTGATTTTTTCCAAGGAAGGGTATCAAATACTTGAGCTATGTGATCGACTCAGTAGGCATTTGATTTGAACCAAAAAATATACAAGTCACCATGGAATGGCACACTTTGAGAAACATTCATGAACTAAGGAGTTTTATTGGTTTAGAAAATTTCTATCGTAGATTTGTTTTGGGATTCATCCACATAGCTTGGACAATGAATTAATTGACTAAGGGAGGTGGAAGGCAGCTTTCAAATGGACCACAACACAAAAATAAACTCTTAAACAACTCAATAACAAGATTTGCACAAATACAGTTCTCGTGCTACCTAATTTGCATCAACTATTTGAAATTAAGATCGACGCATCACAATATGCAATGGGTGTCATGATCACTCAAGTAGGTCATATAGTTACATTCCACTTAGAAAATTTCAGTGATATTGTGCACAAGTATTTGACTTACGAAATGGAAATGTATGCCATTGTACAAGCACTTAAGAAATGGAAACACTACATTCTAAGCAAAGAAACATTCATTCATATAGACTATAAACCTATACATTTATTCATCACAATCTAAGTTTTAAATGATAGAAAAAATCAAGTGGATTAGATACCTACAAAAATTGGTGTTGGTAACTAAGCATTGAAAAGGAAAAGCCAATGCAACAACTAATTTCCTTAGCCGACCAGCAATCACTTCACTTATTACAGTGTTAAGTATGCATGGTTATGACACCATTACTTGACCTATACTATATGAAGAATACAATAACTTCTCCTTAGTGTATCGACAATCCAAACATGTTAGTTTACTGCTCTTGACTACCACATGAAGGACAATTTTCTTTACAAGTTAGGACAACTTTGTGTACCTCTAGGTGAGCATAGACATAAGCTCATTTGGGATTCCCACCACAACAAAACATGTCATTTTGGAGTGTAAAAGACTGTCACGGTTCTCCATAATTATTTATATTTGATTTCACTAAAGATGGATGTCGATAAGTATATCAAGTCATGCTTGGTTTGTGCCATCCCCAAGTTACCGAATCGATGATAAGGTTTGTATACACCCTTTCCCATTCCAAGTAGACAATGGAAATTCATTTTCTTGGACCACTTGACTAGATATCTTGTCACCAAACACCAGCACGATGCAATATTGGAAATGGTTGACAAATTCTCCCAAATGGCCATCCTCATTCCTTAAAATAAGACTATGACAACATAATAGCTTGCTTAGCTCTTCTTCGAGCATGTTTGGGAACATTATGGCTTACTAACTAAATTATCTTTGACAAAGATTCCTTATTTGACAAAACATTTTGGAAAACACTCCTGCAAGAACTCGACAGACAAATATCTATGTTGACCATTTTCCATCCTTAGACCGATGGACAGCCAAAAATTGTGAATCACATGGTATTAAAATTGCTCCACATGTACAATCACAAGTATTGTAAAACATGAAATGAAATTCTCTTATACATCCAACATATCTATAACTGAGCACAAATTCAACATGCAAGAGTATTTAGTTGACTGAATAATCTAATTGACACAAACCATGGGAAATGATAAGTTGACAAAGAACCAAGTACAAGAGGGTTTGCAATATGAAAAAAACAAGCACAAGAGAGGTTGTCGTGAGCTAGTGAGAAAGTTAAGGCTCAACACAATAAGAATCATATTCCCCATGTTAGATTTTCACACAATTATAACAGTATAACTTAATTGCAGATAAATAATTGGATCAATATAAGAAATACAAAGCACATAAACAAAGAACACAAGATTTTATCCTGGGAAATCCAATAGGGAGAAAACCTATCAACCTTCGTATAGAGATGATCAATTTCGAGAACATAGTGCAACAATGAGAGAGAGAAAGAAGAAAATCTCTCTAAGATTAAACCCCATAAAACACTTCACTTTACGGTTGTAGTGAACTTATCCTTTCTAGGTGAACTTGCTTGTGTTGAGTGTGTGTCCAAATGAGGCACATGGCCTTTCTACACTTTACAATTGGCGTTTTCCCTAATTGGGACAACTTGTCTCAGGGAAAGATAAAATAAAATTTATTTAATTTTTTTTTTGAAGTAAATCTTCCCCAATGTTTACATTGATACTTTCAAGGGTTTACATTCTTAATTACATCAATATAATCTCTCGAAGGAGGTATGAAACAATACAATAAAATTACAATAAGAATAAATTCTGAAGTTGCTCAAATTCCAACACTCCCTCTCAACAAGGAAGGTAGTCTTCGGACATTGTCATCATCATCATCATCTGGGTCTCATTTATACATATCATTTGTATCGATCATCTCTATACATACTCAATCCATCAAGAGGTGTCATCATGCATCTGATCCACTCACTCCATATATGGGTCCATCATCTCTGAAACTCTACATAGTTCATCAGAGAGTACAATAATCAATATCTCATCTACTACATGTTTGTATCTACTGTCGATGGGATCCTCCCATACTTGACCGAGAATTTGGAGACGCTTCACATGAACATCTATTACCTCTCTATCCCTACTGCAAATGGGATCCTCCCATACTTGGATGCGAATGTGGACACGCTTCACACGACCATCTACTACCTATCTGTCCCTACCATTGATGGGATCCTCCCATAATTGGCTAGGAACATGCAAAAGTAGAGGTATTTATGTAGAAGAAATATTCACCTGACCATCTACTACCTATCCATCTCTATTTCCGATGAGATCCTCCCATACCTGGTTGAGAACTTGGATGAGTAGAGGTACTTGTGTGAAAGAAAGATATATGTCTATCTCTAAATCATTTTTCCCTCTCCATGAGGGATGTGTTCTTCTCCACTCCAAGTATTCCACAAAAGTATTCAAACTTTGTCCTAGGAAAAGGATTGGTAAGAAAATTTGTAGTCCAATAATCTATCAGAACATACTGTAACTCAACCGCACTTTTCTACAGCATATCATGAATGTAGTGATAATGAATCTCTATATCCTTCGACTTGTTGTGAAACAAGGGATTCACTAACATCTGCACACAACTCTATTTATCAAAGTGAATCATAGTTGGTCCTAAAATTTAACCAAAAAACACTGCAAGGAGTTTCCAAATCCGTACTGTTTATTGAGTTTTTGTACTAGCAGCCATATACTTGACCTCTTCAATATTGAGTGCTACTGAGGTCTCCTTCCTGCTACACCAGCAAATCACTGTTGAACCCAAATTGAAACAACATCCGGAATTACCATTCCTATCTACTGCACAACCGACCCAATATAAGTTTAAAAATCCCTACAATCTCAATTCACATTCTGAAGCATATCTTAGGCCATATCCCACAGTGCCACACAAATATATGAGCACATGTTTTGTAGTAACCCAATGAATTTGTCTCAACTCACACATGAATCGGCTAGAGAATTCATGGAAACACATATCTTTAGTCTAGTTTTCATCACATACATCAAAGATCCAATCAACTGGCGATACATGGTGAGATCAATCAAATCAGAGTATGAAGCAGAGTCCCTCATCTTCTTCAGATTTGCACCCATCGAAGTGGCCATGGACTTGTAGTCCAACATTATAAATCTCTTTAGAATATAAATGGTGTATTTTCCTTGACTTAGGAAAATCTCCTTCTGCCTGTGCCATACTTCTAGTCCTAAGAAGTAATGCATCAATTCGATATCCTTCATTTCAAACTCAAAGGAAAGCTTCTTTTTACAACATACAATCAATTTCCCATTACTAGTGAGAAACAAGTCATCAACATAAATGACTAAAATTAGTGGCTCATCATCCACAATCTTGTGGTAAAGATTGGGATCTGCATCACTCTTGGTGAATCCCTAGCTCACCAAGTATCCGTCTATATGTCCATACCAAGCATGGGGTGCTTGGTTGAGTTCATATAAGAACCTTTTCATCCTGCATACGTGGGACGCCTTCCCATGGAAAACAAATCCTTTTGGTTGTTCAATGTATACTTCTTCCTCGATAACACAATTGAGGAAGGAGGTTTTGACATCCATTTGATGCAACTTCCATCCCATAGATGAAGCAATAGAAATAATAGTCCTGATGGAAGTATATTGAGACACATGAGAAAATGTCTCATCATAATCAATTCCCTCTTTCTGAGATAATCCGCAGGAAACAAATCTAGCCTTGTGTTTTTCCACACTACCATCTGCTCCATGTTTAATTTTGTAAATCCACTTGGAAGTCACTACTGAATTCCCCTTAGGTCTCGATACGACCTCTCATACATAATTCTTCTTGATGGATTGGTATTCTTCCATCATGGCATCCTTCCAAACTTGGTATCTGGATGCTTCTTCATAGGTGGTAGGTTTTGATTCAATGATGTCACTCATCAATCCTACATAAATCGAGAACCTTTGAGGTATCTTGATTTTTCAAAAAGTTCCATGTGGAGCTTCATGCCCCTCTGCATCTTGCAATGTATGTTGTGCCCATTTAGGCATCTTCTGGCCTACTACAATATCTATGGGAGCATCAACTAGCACGACTAGATCAATGGGATTGATCGGTTCTTCCTTTTCTGCTAACTAGCTATGGAATTTTGGATGGGGAGATGATCTCCTCTCTTCATCATCATCAATATCCATATCAGATCCTCTTCCTTTTTGGATATCCATCTCTTCTTCAAAGGACACATCCCTGCTGACTTCGATTTGCCTCAACCCGAGAATGTAAATTTTGTAACCCTTTGAAGACTCACTATATCCCATGAAATTTCCCTTCTTTCCTGAAGTCTCCAATTTTGTCCTCTTCTCCTTTAGCACATGTATGTATACTGGAAAACCAAAGATACGAAGGTGGACCACTTCTATCTTCTTCTGGTGTTGTATTCTTCAAGGTTCTATGAGGACATCTGTTTTGTACATAGACAATTGTTCTAGATACATCTCCCCACAAGAACACCGGTAGACTCTGGTCATGTATCATGGATTTGGATTCCTCCACCATTGTTCTATTCTTTCTTTTCACAACCCCATTTTGTTGAGGGTTATAGGGAACTGTGAGCTCCCTCTTAATTCTTGCTTCCTTGCATAAATTGTTGAAATTTTTAGAGGTATAATCTACACCATTATCTAATCTTAATATCTTGATACTCTTTCTCAAAAAATTATCGATTTGTGCTTTGAATTATTTGAATTTTTTGAGCACTTCCTCAGATTCCTTGGCATTGAGAAAGCATATCCAAGTATTTCACGAGTAGTCGTCAATAAATGTTGCATAATAGTTGTAGCCACCTAATGAAGCAATAGTCATAGGTCTGTTTAGGTCATAGTGCACTAGATCCAAGATCTCTTTGGATCCGATCTCACTATTGGGAAAGGGTCCCTTGGTATTCTTGCAAAGTGTGCATCCTATGAATATTTTGTCATGGTTTACGTGAAGTACCGGTAGACCTGTCACTGTATTTCTTAATGCTGGGAGATATTTATAGTTAAGATGAGCTAGTCTTCTGTGCCATAGTTCACCCATGATGGTGGAATCATGATCTAGTGCTTGAGATGTTGGAGTGTACAATCGGTAAAGGCTCTCCTCTCTTACACCAATTACTTTTGTTGCATCCATGCTTGATTTCTTGTTCCAAGCAAGCACTTTCCCATCTGAAAATGAAACTTTATATCCCTTGTCCTCAAAGGCAGAAATGGAGACAAGATTTATTTTCATCCCATGTAAATAAAGCACATCCCTCAAGTGTAATATGCCATTTGATTCTAACTAAAGAGAGGTAGTCCCATATCCTTTCATAGTATAATTAAGATCATCTTCAAGTACCACACGGAGATGAGATTCTTTCTCAACTAATTCTAAAATATTTTCTTTATATCTAATCATATGTCTAGAAGCACCACTATCTACGAGCCAAGTATCACTAGTGGTGGGAACAGTACCTGATAAATATGATATGAAGAATAATTTTATACAATCTTCAATCCTTTGATTCTTATGATGATAGTATTCTTCTACATCAACAATTGAGGCTTCATGTTTCCTTTTGTTTGAACTTGGACAATTGTTGGCATAATGACCATATATCTTGCACCTGAAGCATTGTATATGTGATAGATCCTTCTTCTTTTTATTTTGATATGGACAAGGGATTGATATCCTACCTTGGTTCTTGTGATTGGGAAACTTTATTCCCTTTGGCTTTCCTTTCTTGGCATGGTCCATGAATTCTTGATTCTCCTCAGGTTGAGTGACATGGAGTCTCTGTCTTGCTGCAAACCTTGTATCATCCTGGGTACAATCTGCCCATAGCATGTCAAATTTGGGAAACCTGGTTTGGACACTTATGGTTTGGATGAAAGACTCCCAATATGGATTTAGTGTGGTCATGACAATCTCCTTATCATCAATGGATTCTCCACTAGACCTTAGCTTGTCCCTTAGTTCTACGATCCTAATGAAGTATGAGGCAATTGATTTAGACTTGGACATCTTCATATTTGATAGTTTTTTCCTCAATGTAATTGTCACATTGATCCTACTGTACTTAAATAACCTCTTTAGGGTTTTTAACATATTCCTAAATAGATTCTTTAGTGATATTTGAGGAACCAAATGATCCTTGACCGAGTCCACCAAGATTCTTCTTGCTATGGCATCATTCTTCCTCCAATGAGACTTGTATTCTTCAGCTCTGATTCTAGAACCTTCTCATTGACAAACTTAAAGAGATAATTTTATTCCAAATTGAAAATAACTCTAGACTTCCAAGAGATTAAGTTGGTATCCCCATTAAGATGATCTTCATTCCAATCATCTTTGCTGCAGATCTGAACCAAAAACTCTAGAAAGAGCTAGGCCAAAAAATGAAGTTTGGAATCTTGTGAAACTAAACACACAGGTATATGCACCCTATCAAGGTTATTTGATAGAAGGTGATTTTGGACCAAATTAGTGAAATGAGTAGCACAATGCTTGAAACCCTAATTTCTGCAGTAACAACGATAGTTGCAGAATGAGGTCGAAAATGAAACTTCTTGGAATTTAGTTTTTCCTTCACCAAAATATGTGCCTTCGCTAGAGTGAAGTTTCCAAGTGAATTTTCTCTTGAATTGATGAGGGTAGGTATCGGAATGGCAATCCCTAGATTTTTCGGCAATGGCTTCTTCTAGAACTATACTGATACCATGCTATATTTTTCCACAATTATATCAATGTAACTTAACTATAGATAAACAATTGAATCACTTGAAGAAATACAAAGCAAAGAAACAAAGAACACAAGTGTTTATCTTGGGAAACCTAATAGGGAGAAAACCTAGCGACCTTCGTATAAAGATTATCAATTCCGAGAACATAATACAAGAGTGAGAGAGATAAAGAAGAAAATCTCTCTAAGAGAAAATCCAAGAAAACACTTCACTTTACTGTTGTAGTGAACTTATCCTTGAGTAGGATAACTTGCTTGTGTTGAGTGTATGTCCAAATGAGGCACATGACTTCTCTATTTATACACTTTACAAATTGACTTTTTCCCTAACTGGGACGACTTTTCTTACTGGCTAGGCTGATTTGTCTTGGGGAAAGATAAAATATTTATTTAATTATTTTTGTTATGTAATTATTCCCCAAGGTTTACATTGAATCTTTCAAGGGTTTACATGCGTTATTACATCAATATAATCTCCCGTAGGAGAATCCAAAACAATACAATAAAATTACAATAAGAATAACTTCGAAGTTGTACAAATTCCAACATCCCATTCATTCAAAATTGGAATCAAGTCTGGTTGCATCTCAACAAAACAAGACTTAGTGGCCCGTACAAGAAGATAAATCCTTACTAGATTTTCCTTACACCATTCTTGAGAAAATTAGGGAAAATGATTTTAAGCTCAACATTCCACCATAACTAGGTTTGCATCCAATATTCAATGTGGACTTGCATTGAACATATTTTCTACCGCAATTGGAGCATATCGAGTTATAGCTGAAAAATATGGAAGACATCAATCCAGATGTTTAATATCCCCTTATTGTCGACACCATTTTCAAAAGAAAAACAGGCCATGAAAGGATGGAGGATATTACCTTGTTTCAGGCGGCCAAAGCAAGGAAACTCCCATCTCAAGGAAAGTAGGATCCTTTGACCGAATTAGAGCACAAGTTTCCTCCATTTTTTGGTAGGAAATGGGGATCATTTCCACTTAATGGGGAAGGTACGATACATTCCATGACTCAAATTGTGCCCTCAAGTAGTGTCTAGTTCTAGTTGAATCATTGGTCGTATTTCAGTCGCATCAACTTAGTCAACCTTGCAAATCAAGCAATCTATCAACTCAGTGGACCAACACAATATTCTGCAATATTCATTCATCATTCATGCCTTGTTACATTTGATTACTCCAACACATGTCATATGACACTCTGAACAATTATAAGGCATTAAGAATACACCATCAACATGGCAACGAAGTATCTTCATCTTATTTTAGATGACATATGGGAAGAATATGGTTGGTCTCCTCAATAAAATTGTAACCGTTTCTTTGTTACTGAACCGTGGTGCATAGGCACCCAACAATACCTTTAATTGTATATATTCATGTAATTCCAAATATGAAAGGTTTCCTTGTTCTTTATTTCTCTAAGATAGGTCCCAAAAGAGAAGGCTCGATTGGTTCCTCACGATTCCTTCATTTGACCTCCATTCATGTAAACATGTCTTTCGAATTAGTACCCCTTTATGTAGGATTGGCTTACAAATTTAAGAGACCAGCATCCCACAGACGAATGCTCAATGAAATTAGATTTTTCACCTTTGGGGTTTCTCTATTATCAAGTCCCGACTTGCATTTTCATGTGATTGGTTTTTACTATTGCTTTTAATTGTTTCTATTTGGTTATTATCTACATTGGTTTCCTTATCCAGTCTAGTATTGTTCATTCCCGCCATAGTAGAGCTTGATTCATTTAATCAACTATGTAGTCCTTCTGTTGACTTCAAGAGTGACACGAATCACTTGTGGTCTCCCCAACATTGGGAGGAGATATTTCACATATGGATCATGACCACTTGAGCTAACCCTGAAGGTTGAATTCAATACATATTTATTTATAATAATATTCAAATCTTCAAAATTTAAACATTTTCAATGTCAACATGTGTTCTTTGAATATGCTTTGTGGGGATTTCCAATCTTTTAGCCAAATTAGCATTGATAAAATTATG
>LPNX010880091.1:373427-448883 GCA_001517045.1 Pseudotsuga menziesii | reverse complement strand
AGAGAGGGAGGGAGGGAGGGGGAGAGGGAGAGCGAGAGTGAGAGAGTGAGATAGATCCAAGATAATCACCAATGTCTCCTCCTCAAGAGAGAGAGATATCCAAGATAATCACCAATGTCTCCTCCTCAAGAGAGAACTTTAATGAAGATGTTCTTATGAAGTTGTTTGTATTGTCCTTAGAAGAAGATACTCTATATCGGTTCATGAAATTAAGTGATAATCATGTTAAAAATATAAAATGGATTCTTAATGCTTTCATGGAATGATGGTGGGATAGAAATTAAAGTCATCACTTGTTAGATACCTTGAACTGTATTAAGAAAGATGAGAATGAGACTATGGAAGAATTCAATAAAAAATTTAACAAGTTAGCACAAATCCTTCCAAATATCAATAAACCGCCTAAGGAAACCATTCCTATCCATTACATTAAGGCATTTAAAGGTGATATTTGCTATCAAATTAGGGATAAATACCCCCAATATCTTAAGGAATCCAAAGTCATAATGATAGACAATAACAAACAGGATTCAAGGAAATCTAAATTTCTGGGGTTTACAAGGGAGGTTTCTTCTAAATAAGATCCTAGAGAAAAAGTAGTAGTAGATGATATCAATGATTCATCGCATGACTCCATTAAAGCTTTGACATAAGCATTTAAGAATATGGAAGCCAACGATGGCCAACAACTTAGTTCCATGCAAAATAGAATGATCCAAATGGAAAGGTCTCAACATAATAGATTTCAATCTAAGGTAAATGAGAGATGGAAAAGGACTCGAGGGCCTTATCAAGGTCATGGGCCTCCTAACCAGTTAAAGCCCACAAATTTGGTTGAGGATGAGACTCCTCCTTTTTGTAGGGCCTACCAAGAGTTCAATGAAGAGTATAGTTGTGCTAATTATGATAATTGAATAGTGAAGAGTTCTCATATTTTAATGAGAACAAATTTGTAGGGTATTTCGACTACATCAACGCAATTGGTAAGACATATCCCATTTCTATAGATTAGATGGTTCAAATTAAGGAAAAGAGTGTAGGTGTAGGCAATGTAACTAAAATTTATGGTGATAAACCCACAACATAACATATTTTATAAATGATGAAGTATAAAGGAATTATCTATCAGAGGAAAGGAAAGGATAACTCAAGTTCTATAAATATTATCAAAATAAGCCAAGCCCCAAAGCAAGCATGCATTCAACTACAAATTTGAAAATAAACTTATGGGTATGGATGTCAAATGGGAAGGTACTTGTGCCAACGATAGAATTGATTAATATCCCCTCACAAAAGGAAAATTTACTCAAAGTTATTGAGTATGTCAAAGAGAAATGTGTTGAAAGACACAGGAACTCAAGTGAAGATATTCTAGTCATTCTTTAGGATATGGACCAAGGAAAGAGGAATGGAATCCATCCACGTTTCTTTATCTCTTTGATTATTAAATATTTTCTCTTGTATAATTGCATGTTATACTCAGGTGCCTCCACCAATGTTATGTCCTTAAAGTTTATGAATAAACTAGGGTTAAAGACCACTAGACCGTACAAAATTGTTTTTCCATGGAATCAAGGGATATTAAGATATATGCATCATTTAGGATTTCCAAGTTAATCTTGGCAGCTCAGTTCTAATGGATATAGTGGTCATTGATGTCCCATATACTTGGCGAATGTTGTTATTGAGGAAATGGGATACAATTCTGGTAGGTAGCCTGCAAATGGATATATCATATTCTACTATCCCTACTTATGAAAACACATTCATCATTGGAACAAGAGAAGAAGTATCATGTAGAGGGAACCCAAGATACTATGAATGAGTCTATGTATGCAAAAGAAGAGCTCAAAATTTATTCTATCTTATCTAACTCCATAGAACCAATTAAAGAGGATCCTACAAAAGAAAGAGTTAGTGAGCTCTAGAAGATGAATTTCGATGGAGCCCACTCCAAATCAAGATTGGTGAAGGGACCATGTTAATTTATTCAATAGACTAGGTTTTCAACTTCAAGTTAGAGTTTGAAGCAACACACAATGTGGCAGAGTATGAGGATATTCTTCTTGGGTTAGAAATTGATAAAGACACGGGAATCAAAATTTTAAAAATTGAAGGAAGTTGGTGCTCATTCTATCTCATTCTATCTCTGAGGAAGTTGTAGGGTTTTCTCCTTTATGGTTTCCCCGAGGAAAATTATTTGTGTCTCTTGTCTTTTGTGTTTATTGCTGTGCATGTTATTCTCTCAGATAAGATCCTGAGATAATACTAGCTTGAATGATAAAAATCTAACAGAGGTTTCTCCTGGATAGGTTAGTTGCAGGTTTACTTTCTTAGGAGTTGAGATCCTGCTTATTTGGATATGACAGTGTGATAGAGTTCTATATTAAAGTATCAAATGTAATAATCAGATATATGAGTGGGTGTGTATGAGAGTGTGTGTGTGGCAGTGGTGAATGGTTAATGAAATGAAGATTAGAGTAATAGCCTCTGCATGAATATTTGTAAATTCTTTCTCTTCTTTTCAATAACCAAAAGCATGTTTAAATTCTCCGTGTCTATGAATTTTCAATATTGATAGAAATGTTTAGAGAATTCATGAAGACGAAGGTTTGTTCATGCAAATGTAACAGGAAGGAAATTGATCGTTTCACGGATCAATTCGATTGTAATATTTTGATTTAAAAACCTGCAACTTAGATAGATCTACGATTGTGGATGAATTCCACAAGAGAAAAGTGTACATGATATAATAAGATCTACAAAGTTAAAGTGAAGTTCCACACTTGATCTTGAATCAACGGATAGGGAAGAAGACGCTAGAGATCAATGGTCGAGAATGGTTTTCGCAATGCAAAGGTGTGAGCTTGTTAAAGCCGCGGAAAGTTAATTGCGGAAGAAAAATCGTGGGAGACGAATTGTGGAAGCAGTTCGAGGAAAAGTGGAAAAGCTGACCCACAATCCATAACTGTAGAAAGATAGTCTGCGGAAACTAATTTGTGGAAATATGAATTGTGGAAATAAGCTTGCGAAATAAAATTTTAATCAACAATTCGTGCTTATTAAGCTAGTTTAGGCCTACTAGCTCTTACCTGGCATCAGTTTTGGTATCAAATCTTATAGAAGTATGCCACCAAGGCAAGGACAAGCATGTGGAGTCCTGGTAGGGGGTGGTCAAGGAAGATACGCTGCAGGTACAGACACACAAAGGGAATTAAGACAACTCCAACCTAGGATGGAGGCTATGGAGAGAAGAAATTCAGAGAGTATAGACACCAACAATGAAGAGGAATCCTTTGAAGAAGAGCAAGAGAAGATTGCTGATGAAGTAAAAGTATTGAGGATGCCAGTGAAAGCTAGTAACATGCCTAAAGTTGAAGTTACCATTTATGAAGGTAATCTGAATGTTGAAGAACTCATGGACTGGATCATTGCTCTAGCAAAGTACTTTGATTTTGAAGAAATTGAGGATAAAAAGCAGGTGAAATATGCAGCGACCAGACTGAAGGGACATGCAACTATTTGGTGGGATGAACTTCAGCTCCACAGGGAAAGAAGAGGTAAGTCCAAAATAAAAACTTGGGATAAAATGTTAGATAAAATTAAAAGTCAATTTATGCCTAAGGATTATCAATTGACCCTCATTAGACAATTACAAAATCTTAGAAAAAAGGGTATGATTGTTAAAGAATACACATAAGAATTCTTGAAGTCGAGTATTAGAGCTAGATAGACACAAGGGTATATAGAAAGAGTGGCTAGATATATAAATGGACTAAGATATGAGATACAAGATGAGACCGGCTTGTTGAATTTGAAGACTGTTGAAGATTCTTATCAGGCATCCTCAAGGGTAGAAGAGAAGCTACTAAGAAGAAAAAACCAAAAGAATCGAGGAAGAAGTACAACCAGAGGAAAAGGATATCCAAATAGGGGAGGTAAGTTTCATACCCCTAAGGATGAGGCAGAAGGTTCTAGTAGCCAAACACCCCAAAGAGGAGGATTCAGGGGAGGCAGGTTTAATGTTAGAGGAAGAGGAAGAAATAGAGAAGTGAAATGCTATACATGTGGAGAAATTGGACACATGTCATGGGAGTGCCTAAAGAATAAACCTACAGTTAAAAGGAATTCAAATATTGTCGAGGCTCATGAGGAGTCCAATGAGGAATCAAAGATGAATAATCCTCCTGAGGAAGGAGAATCTCTTATGATGAAGAGAGTTTTAGTGAAAACAGAGAAGAAAGTGCATGAACCATCCCAGATGAAGAGTCTGTCCAGGACTAAGTGAAAGTCAAAAGGAAAGTGTTGTAAGATGGTTATTGATAGGGGTACATAAAATTTGGTCTCCACTAAGATGGTAGAGAAGTTGGGATTGAAGAGGATGAAACATCCCACTCCTTATAAAGTGTCCTATTTGCAGAAAGAACATCAACTCTTGGTTAATGAGCAGTGCAATGCGGAGTTTCAAATTGGTACCTATAAATATGTGGTATCATGTGATATTATTCCTATGGATGTATGCCATATACTCTTATGGAGGCCATGGCAATATGATAGAAAATTTGTTCACGATGGAATGAAAAACAATTATTTTCTGGAAAAGGATGGAAGGAGGCATACACTATCACCTTTGAAAGAAGAAACAACCCAAGAAGGTTCATAATCCAATATTTTGCTGATGACTTGGAATGAACTGTTACAAGAAGTCAAGAAAGAAGAAGAACTACATTTTCCCCTTGTTGGAAAACCAAAGGTATTTTTAAATTCTACAAATTTATATGATTTTCCCACTAAAGTTAGAATCTTGCTTGATGATTATGCTGATATTATTGTGGATGAGTTACCAAATGATTTACCTCCTTGGAGAAGTATTATTCATCGCATTGACTTAATACCTAGTGCAAGTTTATTTAATAAGGCAGCCTATAGACTGACTGCTCAAGAGAACGAACAGATAAAACAACAAGTACAAGAGCTATTGGACAAAGGTTTTGGGAAATAAAGTTTGATTCCTTGTGCAGTACCCACTGTTCTTAGCACAAAGAAGGATGGTGGTTGGCGTATGTGCACCAACTCTCAAGCAAATAACAAGATCACTATCAGGTACATATTTCCCTTACCTTGCATTGATGGGTTTTCTAAGTGGTTCAAAATATTTTTCAAAGATAGATTTGATAAGTGGTTATCATCAAATAAGAATAAGAGAAGGGGATGAATGGAAGACTGCATTCAATACTAACAATAGAATTTATGAATGGTTAGTAATTCCATTTGGGCTTACTAATGCCCCTAGTACTTTTATGAGATTAATGAATGAGGTGTTGAAGGAATACACTGGAAAGCTTGTGATAGTGTGTGTATCCGGATGATATTATGATTTTCAGTTAGAATAAAGAAGAACATTTGAGACATCTTAAATTGGTGTTGGAAACCTTGCAAAAAGACAAGTTGCTGATAAATCTCAAAAAGTGTAGTTTCCTGAAGAAAGAATTGATTTATTTGGGATTCGTGGTTTTAGAAGAATGGTTAAAAATGGATCCAGAGAAGGTGCAAGCGATTATGAATTGGCTGACTCCAAGGAATGCATATGAGGTAAGAAGTTTTCATGGTCTTGTAGGTTTTTATAGAAAATTCATTAGTAATTTTATTCAAATTTGTGCACCCATAATAGACACCTTCAAGGGAAGTAGACAACCTTTCAAGTGGACAGAAGCAACTGATAGAAACTTCAAATTGTTGAAGAAGAAGATCACTGAGAAGCCTCTTCTGTCTTTACCAAGTTTTGACAAAGTTTTTCAAGTAGAGACAAGATGCTAGTGGGGCAACAATAGGGGTTGTTTTGAGTCAAGAACAAAGACCGGTAGCATACTTTAGTGAGAAGTTAAATAAGGCAAAACAGAAGTATTCCTCATATGATAAAGAATTCTATGCTGTTGTGAAATCTCTCAAGAAATGGTGACATTACTTGATGCCCAAATATTTTGTGCTATATTCAGACAATCATGCTTTGCAGTTTATAAATAGTCAACCTAAATTGAAGCAGAAACATGTTAAGTGGGTGGAATTTTTACAGAATTTTACCTTTGTGTTCAAGCATACAAGTGGAAAATATAATAAGGATGTTGATGTCTTGCAGAGTAAATTTGATCTTGCAGGAGATTAAGGTCAATACTTTGGGATTTTAAAATTTGTTAATATGTATAAGGAAGATGTGGAT
Organism: Pseudotsuga menziesii; assembly: GCA_001517045.1. Lineage (NCBI taxonomy): Eukaryota > Viridiplantae > Streptophyta > Pinopsida > Pinales > Pinaceae > Pseudotsuga > Pseudotsuga menziesii. The sequence goes on along the minus strand of LPNX010880091.1, from coordinate 442,666 downwards.
TTTAAGGATGTATATGTAGCCTATGAGAATCTAGATTCCCACAATAGAAGTCAATTGTTAGACTACATGCCAAAAGAGGGATTGTTGTTCAAGAGTAGAAAATTGTGCATTCCTAAATGTTCTATGAGAGAAAATTTGATACAAGGGAAACATAGTGGAGGTTTGTCAGGTCATTTTGGATAGGAAAAAACATTTGCTCAGGTGAGTGATTTTTATTTTTCGCCAAGAATGCATCATGATGTAAATAAGTTTGTTGAAAAATGCAGGATATGTCAACATGCCAAAGGGAGGAAACAAAATACCGGATTGTATCAACCCCTACCTATTCCAACTAGGCTTTGGGATTTTATTAGTATGGATTTTGTTTTGGGATTACCTAGAACTCATAGGGGTTATGATTCTATTTTTGTGGTAGTAGATAGGTTTTCAAAAATGACTCATTTTATTGCTTGTAAGAAGACCAATGATGCAACAAATATTGCTAATTTGTTCTTTTTCAGAAATTGTGAAGTTACATGGTCTTCCTTTGAGCATTGTATCAGACAGGGACACCAAATTTGTTGGTAATTTTTGGAGAACTTTATGGAAGAAATTGGGTGCTAAGCTTAGTTTTAGCTCTGGTTATCATCCTTAGACTGATGGTCATACTGAAGCGGTAAATTAGAGTTTGGGAAATATATTGAGAAGTCTTGTTTATGAGAATCCAAAACAATGGGATTTAGCTCTCGCACAAGCTGAGTTTTCTTACAATGATTCACCTAATAGGAGTACATGTATGAGTCCTTTTCAGATTGTTTATGGGATGCATCCAAGAGGAGTGTATGAACTTAGAAGTTTGGGAGGATAGGAAAGGAGAAGTGAAGATGGTAAATATTTTTCATCTAGTATGCATGAGCTACAAGAAAATGTTAAAAAGAAATTGCAAGAAAGTGCTGGACAATATAGACAGAGAGAAAATTTGAAAAGAAGGGAAGTTAATTTTCAGGTTGCAGATTTAATAATGGCATATATTATATAGGAGAGGTTTCCTAAGGGGACTTACAATAAACTAAAACTCAAGAAAATAGGACCTTGTAAAATTTTGAGGAAGTTTTCTACAAATGCATATGAAATAGAACTTCCTCCTGATCTTCAAATTTATCCAATTTGTAATGTTTCATATTTATATCCTTCTAAACATTCAGGTGTTCAGATAGAACAAACAATCGCGGGTGAAGATGGTCCATTTGTAGATTGGAAAGGACACTTACCATAGAAAGAACAACCATAGATCGAAGTTATCCTTGACAAAATAATTTCAATGAACACCATAAACAAAGATTATTTTCAGTATTTGGTCAAGTGGAAAGGTTAGCCGCGTGAAGATGCAACATGGATGACTAAACAAGATAATTCCAAGTACAATGTGAACCCTACAGAGCTATTGAGGAATTATTTTCTCCCCCCGGAGTATGATTGAGTAGCATCGAGTCAAATTCCCGTGTTTGCTGATTGTGCAGGAAATGCTATTATTTTTGCTTGATGTAATCATTTCCAGAAGGATAGGATTAGTTTTGTATTCTTGTAATATGATTTATAGATAGGATTATTTTGAATGTAATAATGGAAATTTGCCACTAATACCCTTGATTCTTGCAATATGTTGCTCGAGAATATGTTAGTTGTAGATTTACTTTCTTAGGAGTTCAGATCCTGCTTATTCAGATCTAACAGTTTAATAAAGTTCTATATTAAAGTATCAAATGTAATAATCTGATATATGAGTGGGTGTGTATGAGAATGTGTGTGTGGTAGTGGTGTTTGGTTAATGAAATGAAGAACAAAGTAATAGCCTCTATGTGAATATGTGTAAATTCGTTGTCTTCTTTTCAATAACTAGAAGCATATTTAAATTCTTCATGTCTATGAATTTTCAATATTGATAGAAATGTTCAGAGAATTCATGAAGATGAAGATGTGTTCATGCAAATGTAACAAGAAGGAAATTGATCGTTTCACGGATCAATTCGACTGTAATAGTCTGATTTAAAACCCGTGACTTAGACATATCTACGGTTGTGGATGAATTCCACTGGAGAAAAGTGTACATGATATAATAAGTGAAAAGTGTACGGGATATAATAAGACATGCAAAGTTAAAGTGAAGTTCCACACTTGATCTCATATCAATGGACATGGAAGAAGCCACAAGAGATCAACGGCCGAGAATGGTTTCCGCAATGCAAAGGTGCAAGCTTGTTAAAGCCGCGGAAAGTTAAGTGCGGAAGAAAAGTTGTAGGAGATGAATTGAGAAAACAGTTCGAGGAAAAGTTGAAAAGCCAACCCACAATTCACAATCCACAATTGTGAAAAGATAGTCTATAGAAACATATTTGTAAAAATTTGTATTACGAAAATAAGCTTGCGAAAGAAAATTTTAATCAACGATTCAAGCTAATTAAGCTAGTTTAACCCTGCTAGCTCTTCCCTGACATCATTCATATCTAGTAAATCAAAATTAACGTTGCATGGCTGCAACGACCACATAAAGTGATTTTATTCCAATCGTGTTGGCTTAAAGGTTATGTTTGCAACAAGAATAAAAGAAAACAACAATAATGGAGAGTCGGGACCATTTAAATAACACATGTGAGATTGTTCCAAGTGTCATTTTAGATGTGATTAAAAAAAAACTTTATTTATATGTTGATACTCGACTTGCTTACCTTTTTCTAAAAGTTCTCTCGGTCAAATTTTCAATCAACATCCATTATCTCACACAAAAACACATTATTTCCCATGTCACAAAAAACACATTATTTCCAATATTTTCTCAATGCTTTCTATAGTTTGCTTCCTCTTAATCACTTGCTTGATTTGGATTTTTTAATGTTTTGGAGCTTCCATGTTCATGACATTGGGGACTTGGCTTAGGTAGCCATGGTGACAATACCTTTCACCTTTTTATTAATAAGGATTAATCACTTGCTTGGGTTGGATTTTTTTTTTAAATGTTTTGGGGGCTTCCACGTTCATGAAGTCGGGGACTTGGCTTAGGTAGCCATGGTGACAAGACCTTTCACCTTTTTATTAATTAGGTTTTTTTCTTTTACAGAAGGTTTAAATTTTATAATTTTAGTAAATAAATATTATAACCATAGTTTAGCATGCTTAAGTAAGTACTAGTAAAATAATTCATTCCACCTAGCCTTAGGCTTCCTTTTAACATTGTCACCTCAACCTTTATGTCCAATAAACATTAGCACCTCTCGTATAAACCAAATGCATTTTGGTGGCTTTTCAATGTCTCCTTACAAATTGACATATAGAATTAGTATGAACCAAGTGTATTATATAGTTGTGTATCTTCTTTCAAGATACATGGACATGCAACCCTCTTCATTGCTTCCACATTGAGCTAAACATGTGCAATATGGTCTCAAATGTAAGAAATGTGATCGACTCATGGCTTGCACGAGAGAAATGGCTTAACATGACAAATAATTTATGTCAAATCTTAAAACTCTCCTTTCAAAATTAAGTGTGAAGTTAAAAACCTTAGAAAGATGTTAACCTTAAAAATTTTATGCTTCATCTTCATGTTTTAATCCATCTCGGTGTTTAATTAGACCAACATGCGTTCAAACAGATGCCCATTAAGTCAGTTATGAACAATAAATAGAGGATACACCAAAGAGAAAGAGCATAAGGAAATTATGGTCCCCAACTTTTTTCTTATGCTACCCTTAACCCTCAAGTCACACCCATATTCACATTCCATGGATATCTGTCATTGTATGTTGTTTTCGTCAATGAAAATTATTGATGTTGCTCCTCTTTACAAACATACAAGATATCCAATCATAGTGAACACCTTTAAAATCCCCAAACCAATAACCACGTTTTCTATATTTCCTAATATAAGGGCCATGGTGGTGTATTAGAACTAGCATTTATTTTAGTTTTCATTGTGGTGTATTAGTACTAGCATTTATTTTAGTTTTCATGGTGGTGTATTAAAACTAACAATTTTTTTTAGTTTTCTATGTTTCTTTGCTCATTATATATTCATTGAAAATCCATATGAATTAGAAGTCTCCACAATTTAATAATTAGACAGGGATATCATCAATAATATGTTGAAACCTACTTTCCTTGTTTCACCTTAAATAAATAGAATTATAAGTAATTCAAATTATACCTAGTTGAATATTGGTAGAATTCTAATTGTCATGCATCTACTATGATGACATCCTTTCAAGCATTATATATTTATGATCCTTTATAACCCAACTCTAATTTAAGATTATGATTAAACACTCAAGCAAGAGATTGTTCATAGAGTCTCAACTAAAGCCCATGAAAACTTGATGAGGGAAAAAATGTAAGAGGTGTTTAAGGTTTCGTCTCATATAGACAACATGGATTCTAAAATTCTAGGTACATAAGTATTCTCAAATAATTTTTTTCCTTATAATTACTAACCAAACAAAGAAAACTCTCACTGGTTCTAACACTAGTTTTCATAAGCTTCACAATCAAAACTATAGAGTCGCGAACTTGTATATAAAGTGTCAACATTTGTTTGGCCATCTGTATTAGTCTTGGGGATATAAAAAATTATAATCATTAGAAAAATTGTACTTGGTACAGGATTTTAGTGACCCATTTCTAAGGAGTCTCAATGGAACATTGATTGTTTACAATGAAATCTGCATGACCTCTAGGAACTCCCATCCACAAGTTTCTATTACAATGCTGAGTGTTCTTTTTAATTGAAGAATTGAGACCTTCCTTTTCTCAAGCAATTCCCTTCTTCTCTTCTCCATCAAATACTCCCATAGCTATGATCTATCAATCAATTTCCCAAATGAATAGTCAATCACTCAATCCTTTAACTAATAAACCCTATCTGATCCTATAGCCATACTTCTTATGGGCCACTTATAAGAGTCAATGATGGCAACCATTTGTCTTCATGTGCCCCTTTTAGTTACAAAATGGTTTAACTTCATATAGTAATTGTTGAAGTTGTCCATTTAACAATATCACAACCCATGAAAGCCACACATACAAGATTACTATTGACACCTATCCTTGATTGACTTAATACTACTAATATGGCCTCCTAATCTATAACTAATACATGTCAATGCAATCGACCAAATATCATGGCCCATTTATGATATAGTCACTTTGTAATGGCTCTTGATTAGATGGTTGCGCCCATTCCAATTGAGCTAACTCATTGAATTGAAGGGTCTTAACCATTCCTAGAGTTAATGTATATTTCACATTGGAAGAGGCTCTCCATTTGGGATCCAAATCTATCTATAAAAAAGAGGCTTGCATACTTGATTTTCAAAATATCATTACTAAGTACTAGTGTGATTCTACAAAAATTCTCCAAATATTGAAGTGCCCTATTGTACAAATACTTCTCTTGATCCATCCCTTCTTATTGTTATGCTACACAATTTCTACAAGAATTGAAGTGACCACTTATATAAATCCTTCTCTTTATCCTTCTTATTGTTATTCTATTGATTTTTCTCCTCCATTTGGCCATTTCATAGGAGTTTATGCTACAATATTTTCTCATCCACATGGTCTTTCCATAGAAGTTTTGTTATTGAAATTGCTTATAATTTAGAGAAAAACTGTTATTTGAAGAAACAAACCCCCAAAGAAAAAGGATTGGAAGGTACCTTCAATACTCCTCATTGAGGTTAAATTCCGTATTGTGTATAGATTTTGTTATTCATTATAATAAAAGGTATCATTTTCTTTCCCATGATATATCTTGTTGTTTGTTTGCATGCTTTTCTATTATATTTTTTAGCTAACTAATTGTAAAACCCATAATTAGACATAATAAATAGTACAATTGCTTTCCTTATTATCACGTGTGTAGAATCAATGAAAAGTTGAATCTCCATATAGAACCTCCTCCTTTTACTTAACATGAAGGACACAATTTTTTAAAAATATCTCTCCATGGTTTTGTTCATTCTTCCTCTTGATTTTCACTAGTTTAGTTGTTTGCTTGTTTAGGGATAGAGACAATTTAAGTAGTTTACTTTTTTCTTTGGTTGTGTCTATGTCAGTGAACCAACCCGCTATTGAGAGATAGTTTATCTTGTACACAAAATTTAATGAACATAAAGGTTACAATTCTAGGGATAACTGCATGAACCTCTCCCTTGGTCAGATACATATTATTATCTCTAAATTATGGTAAATTTTGTCCGTTAGTTGCATGGTTATTCCAACATATGATATATCATGTTTTGGGATTATTTGCATAAAGTAATTCATTAATATAAGACTCATGCCCATGATTATTAGTTATAACTAATCAATTTCTTATGATTTTAAAGAGTTCACTTGGCACACAATGCATTGGGTGATGCTTACAAAGGTGAATAAGTGGGATTAAAACTAGCGAAGTGAATATCATAGCATCAATCATCACCTATGGGTCTTCCACTTGGTAACCAATACTTCTTAGGAGGCCACCCATCCCATCACTTTTGTAGATTAAGTGCACTTAGCATGGTTTAGGTTGCATGCTTTCCTTATCCCACAATATTGAGCCCTTTAATTTTTCAAAATTTCCTATTTTCCTTGCATGACAAATTGCACACATGTTTTTTTTTATCTCAATGTGGTCACTTGATTCCCCTAAAAGAAGTCAATAAATACTACTCAACATCATATGCGTAGGTTTTTAAACCCATAGCCACACTACATTTTTGGTTTCCTTCTTAGCATGTTGATGCATGATTATCTTGGTCCTTTGGGATTTTTCTTAAAAAGTGTTGAACCATATTTTCATTTTTTCCTATCATTGTTTGGGTGATGTTTGGTGATTGGTTGTTGTTTGATCGATATTTTTCAAATGGTTAAAATGAATTAGAAATGAAATAGAATATACACCACTTTGTTTTAATGAACTTTTTGTTTCAACAATTTCCTTTTTTACAACTGTTAGATTTAGAGATCATTTTTCACATTTTGCACAAAAACTTACTAGTATAGGAAATAATTATGCCAAATATATCCATTTAGTTTGGAGGCAAGATCATTTTAATCAATGTAAAGGGTTGTGACTACCCCTCTTGATATAAACTTGTCCCTCGGGCATATGACTATATGTATTCCATGAAAGTCATGATGCCTTCCCTCTTTCATGTAGTGTTGTTTCCACATGAAGGATTCATTATCACCATTGGTCGAAGCTCATGTTGTAGTCCCTAATAACATATGACCTTGGGAAATGTATCACCTCAGTGGCCCATATATAATCTCTCTCTATTGATTATTTAGAGTTACTTCCCTTTCAAATGAACCATGTAGAAACTTCCACCATTTACTCTAAAAAAAAATAAGCATTTAGATTCCAACCACTTTCATTCCATTTAAGTTTGGTGATTGAACCAAGACCTTTGAATGTGATTGTGATTGAGATACTCTCTTATCCCATATGTCACTATACCCATTATTTATCCTCCTTTCCCATAGGAACCATTAATACACCCTCCTTTTCTATTATACAATATGCTCATTTTAAGCATTTATCCTCCTTAACCATTAGACCAATTAAGATACCCTCCTCTTCCCTCTATCAAAATTCCCCGTTTAATAATTTCACCACATTTTTCTAGGGAACAAGGGATAATATCTATCCCTCTCCCTCTCAAAGTACTTATTTCTACCATCTTTCATCTTCTAAATGAGCAAGATTACATGAAAATCAACATATTCCTACAATTTGAATCTAGTTAGGGCACTTGCCTATCAAAGTGGAGCTACCCCAACCACTATTTAACATATGGGTTTTGTTTGATCTTTAGTAAACTGCCAACAACATGTCTATTTATTTATTTCATTGTTATAACATCAAAAATGGGTCAAGACACTTGTTATTGGAAACATGGACTCTGTTTAACGAGCAATTTTGTTGGGCAATTACCTTCTATGATTGCTACCATGAAATTTGATATCGGGTGACACTTTCAACCAGGATAGGATCATAAGTAATTCCACTCCAGTGCTATAGATCCCCTTCTCTATTCGTAGTGGTGACTCATGCCATTAACAATATGAGGTTGTATGACGAGAAAAGATAATAAGGTTGTAAGCATTAAGTTTTCATAGTGTGTAATCTTGCATGTTGTATGGCAATATGTAAAATAAATTTGTGTTGGGTTTAGATTTTTTAGATTTTATCTAAATGAGAATTTGATATAGGTAAAATTATTGACTTTCTATTGAATTAGTGTCATTGGAAATAATTAACTGAAATGGGTGTGGTAGGAAACACTAAATGGTGATAGATTCAAATTAAGAGATAACTTATGATTTCTCTTTGATTGAATATTTTATTTTACACGATCTTCAAAATTGAACTCTACACTTTGTTGGCTTAAGTTATTGGTTAGGTACATGCTTTCAAAAGTGAGCGGTTAGGTACATGATTTCAAAAGTGATTGGTTCGGTGGATTTGAATTTGGCGATTGGAGTTAGAACATTTTGGTCTATAGTAATTATAGTGGAACTACCCCATCCTAATGGGATGAGAGTGTCACACTAATTTAATAAATAAAAATCTAAGTTGTTAGAAAACGTGGGTATGTGAATGGGTGTAGGGACAAGGATGCCACTTCTTGAAACACAGGACTTGGGTACGTTGGGGGTAATATGTGTGTGTGTGTGTCTGTAAAATTTAAATCATTTTCACTATACATATATATTCATGTACATTCATATGATTCCAAACCTTTATGCACAAATATGCAAAGTTTCTCATGTATAAATAAAATTGGTTACAACTAAAAAAACTTCAAGTGCAACCCATATCTAACCCAAAATACATAAATAAAGAGGCTAAATGACCTATAGAACCCAAAAAACTTCATGCTACAATAAATAATTACATATCAAAATACTTTCCTCTATTGGATCATATCCATCAATAGCACCATGTAGCCCCTCCTCCAGGCTCTATCCGTTGCCTCTACCTTGAATCTAAAAGTTGGTCCTCTAAGGACATTAGTAAAAACCCTACATTTTTGGTTAAAATTTCTGATCCAAGTGTTAAAACAAGGTAGAAAAAGCTTCCCATGCTTAATAAGTGATTTTGCTTGAGTGAAGGGTACCTTCTTGTTAAGGTCATGATATAGGAGTTCAACACTAAGCACCACCAACATCAAAGTACATAGAGAGGTTGATGTGCTTGATTAAATGGCAATCCCAAACCCTCATACATGATATAATCTAGTGGAAATGTTGCAATCCTGAAATTCTAAAAACTGTTAAGTCTATTGAATTACGAATGGGATCTGAAATTCTACATTTTGCACATTGTTGCCGCCTAATATGCACTTTAGAACATGGAAAGTCTCCAACCACCGTGTGCGTCCTTGGGGGAAAGTGAGAGCTGGGGACCACTGTCACCACAGTCCACAACTCCTTCATTTAGGCTTAATCCCAATATATCCAAGGGGGGTAGTCCCTAAGGAATGCTAAGTTCTTAGATTTATTAACAAATTAGTTAAAGGGATTAATTATTAAGGTTTATTAAATTATTAGACTAGTGCCTTAGATAAAGAATGGAGTCAATATATTACAAACTAAGATTAGCCACAGTTATCTAAGCAAGATCCACAAGATTATAATTACTTACAAAAGATATACAATTGCTAAAGAAAGATATACAATATACACGTATAAAGCAAAGAGAAATGTATACACCACACCACAAGATATTCACTTAATGCCTTAATACAAACCACAATGTAAATGCCAAGATGAGATATTCATATATGCAATATTTACAATTACTTAAACATTCAACACATGAGATTGCAAGAGTTGGAAATAAATACTTGAAATCAAAGTGAAATGCTAGAGTGAAACAATCCCTGCTAGAGTATCCTGTTGGTGAAATGTTTTGCAATGTCTCTTGGTTAATTTTAATAGATTTTAAGGGGTGCCTTAAATATTTGATTAATGTCTTGGAACCAAGAGATGTGTCTACCCCGACCACATATCCTCTTAAACCAAAGATGGAGTGCTGCTGTGCTCAAAATAGTGGAAACCAGTCCACCTGTAGCTCACAGATCAACCCCCAGTGTCGAGGCACTCATCAGGTGGGACGCAAATGCCGTAAGACCCCCCTCGGTCTCTCATCCCCGTAGCTTCCAACGGTCACCGGTTTTTAGTTGGTTCAGACAATATTGAGGTGGATGCCTATTACTAAAACCTCTTCCACTCCCTGTTGTATCTCGTGAGTACTCTGCAGAGTGATAACTGAGCAGAGGATCAGGGGCCAAAGAAGTTGTTGGTTTATGTTAGAGGGTTACCTTTAGATCTTGTTACTGTTGAGCATGCAAGGTTTATTTTAGAATGATCAACAGGGTCAACCAAGCGGTATCCCTTATGAGAGATGTGGTACTTGAACCTTGGACTGAAAAAAGTAAATTTGTGAAAGATTTGTAGCAGAAAGTAAGTTATCTAGTTAAACTAAGACCCCAAATGCTTCTGCTTTTCATACCCTTTGGTCTGAGTTCCTTGAATGGGGATAACGGAGGGCAGATGATACATCGAAAGACTTGAGTTGTATGATTACTATTATAAAATTAAAACAAATGCTTATGCTTGAAATAGATAAAACTTTGAGAAAGTAAAGTAGGCTAATAAGCAAGTACTACTATGAACTCACAACAATCTCCAAAGGGGAAGGTGGGTGAACTTGAAAAGTAAAAGCTAAGCTAGAGTATATTGTTAAGTTATGTTATGCTAAGTTATGATTTACAATGAAATATTAACCAACAACTAAACACCTACAGAAAATAGGCTTTTCAAGCCTCAAAACACTACGAAAAAATGAGGGAGAAAGGTTAGAAATGGACCCTCGTTGAAGCGGGCACAAGAGGGGTGTTTTTTGATAATTTTTTGGCAGTACCTCCCCTTAATACCTGTTAAACCCTGTAAAAAACCAGCAATAAAAAAAAATGTTATTAAAGTTAGTATAAAAATACAAATATTTACAGAAAATTTTAGATTTGAAAATGATTGAAAATAGAAAGTTTAGAGGGCTGAAAATGCAATTTCCAACCACCTAAATGATGTAAAAACAATATATTTAAGCTACTATACTAATATATAAGGAGTCAAGGCCTTAAAAAACGGGTTTTATTAATTAACCAATGAATACAACCAAGTTTTATTAGACCCGTAACTCTATGAGCGAAAATGTAAACAGTAAAAGAAGGAGATTGACAAACACAAAGAGATTAGGAGCTTGGCTTTGGAGGCCCTCCTTCAAGCCTTTGGATTTGCAAGAAATGGGTGAGCAAGACTACACAATGCAACCAAGCTTGCAAGGAGATGAGAAAAATAAATAGCTCTACAAAAACCTTTGTAGAGTTAAGTTAATCTACTCACAATTAAAAACAAATAACCTTTTACCATTCAATCCCTTTGCAAAGGGCATCTATGCTTAACAAAAAGAAAGTAAATACTCACAAATGGAACAACAATACCTCAATGCTTGAAGAGGGAAGTCAACACACCATAGAAGAGATTTACTCCAAAGAATTTCTTCTATTATAGGCCCAACTAGGGCAATATTTAATAGAAATATGAGCCAAGAATGGCTTGAGAAAAATGCTATAATAAAGAGAGAAGAGAAGAGAAGCAAAGATTTTGGTAGCATAAACATGCTACCAAGAACCTTCATGCTAAAATGAGAGGAGAAGCCTCTTATTTATAGCTAAAACCCTAAAGAGAAGGCCCTTGGATGATGGCCAAATGTCACCCATCCAAGAGGGGGAGGGGCTCCATATTAAGATGGAAAAAACACACATAAGGCAAAAAATGTCCCCTCTTTTAAATAATTCATTTTCCCACTTTGAGTGGGCCCCATTTGGGTTTATTTCTCCTTAACCTTGATAGGAATGAACTTTAGGAAAAATTAGAGCCCCTAACTTTGAATTTTGGCCCAAAAATAAGAATTTTGCATTTTTCACTCTAGGCAATTAAATTAATTAATCCTGGTTTTTGCTTGAGTGGGACCAAAAGTGGGCTAAAATCCTAACCACATGTCTGAATGACATGGGACTTGATCCTGTGGCTCAAGGGTTGATATGGCACTTGTTTTTTGCACTCATACCCCTATTAAAAAATGCTAAGGACCAAGTGATGGCCTTATTACATCAAAAATTTAATTAATTAGCCCCTCACGGTGAGGTTAAAAAATTAAAAAAAGATTGACTAGACTCAACGAAATTCTGCAAGACTCTAGGATATGTCTAGTATGATCATGAATAACACTTTGAACCATTATTCACCCCATGGACTTGATTACTAGAACACCCGTCACCACTTTGGAGGATTTTTTGAGTGAAAACCCAACCAATAAAAATAGTTAAAGAACAAAATTTATTGGAAGGGGAAAAACACTCGATGAGGGGACTTCCCTAATGATTAAGTCCATGACATGGCATGCATATCATATGATACATACTTAGAACATAAAATTACAATAATTATCCCACGTAGGGGAGCGCATATTTCGAGTACAAAGGGGCAAATTGCCCTGCAAGGTGAAAAATCACAAGGATTTTTCCATGGAACAATTGAACAAGAATGTACATCTCCAATGTACATGAGGTTGTCACCTAGTTGAAATAGGTGGGAAACTGACTAGACTGACTAGACTCAACGAAATTTCACAAGACTCTAGGATATGTCTAGTATGATCATGAATAACACTTTGAACCCTTAGCCACCCCATGGACTTGATTACTAGAACGCCATTCAGCACTTTGGAGGATTTTTTGAGTGAAAACCCAACCAATAAAAATCGTTAAAGAACAGAATTGATTGGAAGGGGAAAAACACTCGATGAGGGGAATTCCCTAATGATAAAGTCCATGACATGGAATCCATATCATATAATCCATACTTAGAACATAAAATTACAATAATTATCCCACGTAGGGGAGTGGATATTTCGAGTACAAAGGGGTAAATTGCCTTGCAAGGTGAAAAATCACAAGGATTTTTACATGGAACAACTGAACAAGAATGTACATCTCCAATGTACATGAGGTTTCCACCTAGTCAAAATAGGTGGGCAACATCTGGCTCCAACTTGGGGACGCGTGCTCGATCATCGGAGAGCATGCGAGAACTCCAGACTCTACAACCACAAATTTCTCACCAATGACCAACATAAATACTTATAAAGAAAACAACAAATAAACTATAAAGAATAGATGAAATGACTATACATCTATCATACATATATGCAAAAATAATCAAATAATGAAATAATGCTAACTTACTGAAAAATGCAAGGAAAAGGGTTAAAGATACATTACAGAAGGTGTCCTTAGGACACTAAGTGTTTATCTTTCTGAAGAAAAATCTGACTTCTAGCTCGTTTGACCCTTTCTTGTTTCTTATGACTCTTGTAATGCCTCACGTCTTTGAATATTTTCCAAAAATCAACAATACCACAAAATGGCTTATGCCATACTCTGTCAACTTCTTTATCACTGATTTCGTCTTTTACAAACTCTGGGAAGCTAACAAACCGATCCTTTACACTATATACATTATTCACATCATGAAACACAACTGATTCATTCTGACCTGCCTTAACTGGCTTTGAAACTAAAACAAACTGAAACTGAAATGGTACTTTACTGACTAGAGGAAGACTTTCTAAAGCCTTAGGTGGCTTATCTTTCTAGGCTGGTACATCCACAATCTCTGTTATAGGAAATGGAAACTCTATATCATTTGTCCAACCCCCTAAATCATCACTTGAAAACTCATTAAATTTAGGGGTAAGGTTATGGTCACATACTTCTTCTACTTTGTCCATATGTCTATTCATGCAAACCATATCCTTATTATCTTCTACTATTTCTAAAAAATCATTATTACTGTCAAACACAAAATCATGACCAACCCAATTAATCTGTTCCATTCTTCCTCTAACTACTAACTTTTCCTTTACTATCTTATCATCAAACCAATTATTCATTTTCAAAGGATCGAGAGGTCTTTCTTGTTCTTGATAAGGTGGTCCTTTAAGGAGACCCTTTTGCCATCTATCATTTATCTTATGATTATTATCTTTATCTCTTTTCATGGCTACTATCTTATTATGCATAGCTGATATTTGATTGATATAAACTTCTTCCATTTGTTTAATCAAATGAGTGAGCTCTTTGATAGAGTCACCTTGCGGTTCTTGGTTTTCAACTTTCTTAACATCATTTGACTCTGGAGAACTACTCTTCGAAAACCCAAGAACACTAGATATACCAGCAACTTGCATATTCTTATCTATCTTAAAAGTCTTATCCCTTGCCTCCCTAATACTTGTAGGATCTTTATCCTTTAAAAGATATCTCATTTCCCCTTCAAAAGCTTGAATGTAGAAAATCAAAAGTGAATCTTCAATAGGCTTGATATTACGAGGGCAACTTTTAACAAAATCATTGAATATTTTATTAAACTCTTCCACTGTTTCATTATATTTCTTATGGCTAGAGTGCAAGGCAGTCAACAAGGCATGGTTATCCTTCTTATCTCCCCATAAAGCTTCAATGATTCCCTTAAGGTCTTTAAAATTTTTATTATCCTGTTCCTGAAACCATTCCCAGGGTTCATCTTCTAAAGATAAAACAAAAAGTTTCATCTTTACATCCTCATGGTCATGTGCCATACACCACTTTGCAATGCAATAGTTGAACTTTGTGATGTGAGACTTAACATTTGTGGAACTGTCACCCCAAAAAAAAAAAAAATTATCTATAGCCCTTTCTGGAACATCATGAGGGTAACCAACAACGTTAGAAAAATCACATGGTTTATAAAAATCCATTATGAGGTTGGCTTGCTTGGATAAACAATAAATAAATAAATACTAGAAATTCCCCTCTTCTCCAAGAATTGTAAAGAGTCTACAAGGAGTAAGTTTGTTTAACTTCCTCTAAAATCATTTTCAGGATTTGAGAGGGAGCCAAGCAAACCAAAGGATTCTAGGTAGAATACCTTACGATATAATTTTTAAATGGAGTCGCCACTTGGAGAACAAACAAATTTCTAATATGGGTAAGAAAAAATTTTAAAGTTATTTTCAAAATTTATTAACACTTAAAAGAATAAAGAATTAACGAATCAAGTTGATTGGAAAATTAATCAACTAAAAATTAATTGTTAAGTCAGACCAAGGATAAATGACTTATCCCCGACAACGACGCCGAAGATGTTGCAACCTAATACACACTTTAGAACATGGAAAGTCTCCAACCACTGTGTGCATCCTTCGGGGCAAGTGAGAGCTGGGGACCACAGTCACCATAGTCCACAAATCCTCCGTTTAAGCTTATTCCCAATAGAGCCAAGGGGGATATTCCCTAAGGAATTCTAAATTCCTAGATTTATTAACAAATTAGTTAAAGGGATTAATTATTAAGGTTTATTAAATTATTAGACCAGTGCCTTAGATAAAGAATGGAGTTGATATATTACAAGCTAAGATTATCCATAGTTATCTAAGCAATATCCACAAGATTATAATTACTTACAAAATATATACAATTGCTAAAGAAAGATATACAATATACACGTATAAAGCAAATGGAAATGTATACATCACACCACAAGATATTCACTTAATGCCTTAATACAAACCACAATGTAAATGCCAATATGAGATATTCAGATATGCAAGATTTACAATTACTTAAACATTCAACACATGAGATTGCAAGAGATGGAAATAAATACTTGACATCAAAGTGAAATGATGTAGTGAAACAATCCTTGCTGGAGGATCCTGTTGGTGAAACGTTTTGCAATGTCTCTTGGTTTATTTTAATATATTTTAAGGGGTGACTTAAATATTCGATTAATGTCTTAGAACCAAGGGATGTGTCTACACTGACCACATATCCTCTTAAACCAAAGATGGAGTTTTGCTGTGCTCAAAACAATGGAAACCAGTCTACCTGTAGCTTGTAGATCAAACCCCTAGTGTTGAGGCACTCATCAGGTGGGACATGAACGCCGTGAGACCCCCCTCGGTCTCTAACCCTCCGTAGCTTCCAACGGTCACCGGTTTTTAATTGGTTCAGACAATATTATGGTGGATGCCTATTACTAAAACCTCTTCCAATCCTTGTTGTATCTCATGAGTACTCCACAGAGTGATAACCGAGTAAAGGATCAGGGGCCAGAGAAGTTGTTGGTTTATTTTAGAGGGTTACTTTTAGATCTTGTGACTGTTGAGCATGCAAGGTTTATTTTAGAACGATCAACATGGTCAACCAAGCGGTATCCCTTATGGGAGATGCTGGTACTTGAACCCCGGATTGAAAAAAGTAAATGTGTGAAAGATTTGTAGCAGAAAGTAAGTTATCTAGTTAAACTAAGCCCCCAAATCCTTTTGCTTTTCATACCCTTTGGTCCGAGTTCCTTGAAGGGAGATATCGGAGGGAAGAGGATACACCGAAAGACTTGAGTTATATGATTACTCTTATACAATTAAAACAAATGCTTATGCTTGAAATAGATATAACTTTGAGAAAGTAAAGCAAACTAATAAGCAAGTACTACTCTAACCTCACAACAATCCCCAAAGGGGAAGGTGGGTGAAATTGAAAAGTAAAAGCTAAGCTAGATTAGATTGTTACGTTATGTTATGCTATGTTATGATTTACAATGAAATAAAAACCAGCAACTAAACACCTACAGAAAATAGACCTTTCAAGCCTCAAAACACTATGAAAAATGAGGGAGAAATGTTAGAAATGGACCCTCTTTGAAGCGGGCACAAGATGAATGCTTTTTGATAATTTTTTGGCACCACCTCTCCTTAATACCTGTTAAAACCTATCAAAAACTAGCAAGCAAAATTTTGCTGGAATTTACAGTAAAACAATGTTATTAAAGTTAATATAAAAATGCAAATATCTACAGAAAATTTCAGATTTGAAAATGATTGAAAACAAAAAGTTTAGAGGGCTGAAAATGCAATTTCCAGCCACCTAAATGATGTAAAAACAATATATTTAAGCTACTATACTAATATATAATGAGTCAAGGCCCTAAAACAAGGGTTTTATTCATTAACCAATGAATAAAACCAAGTTTTATTAGACCCGTAACTCTATGAGCGAAAATGTAAACAGTAAAAGAAGCAGATTGACAAACACAAAGAGATTAGGAGCTTGGATTTGGAGGCCTTCCTTCAAGCCTTTGGATATGCAAGAAATGGGTGAGCAAGACTACACAATGCAAGCAAGGAGATGGGAAAAATAAATATCTCTACAAAATGTTTGTAGAGTTAAGTTAATCTACTCACAATGAAAAACAAATAACCATTTACCATTCAATCCCTTTGCAAAGACCTTTGCAAAGGGCATCTATGCTTAACAAAATGAAAGTAAATACTCACAAATGGAACAAAAATACCTCAATACTTGAAGAGGGAAGCCAACACACCATAGAAGAGATTTCCTCGAAATAATTTCTTCTATTATAACCCCAACTAGGGAAAGATTCAATACAAATATGAGCCAAGAATGGCTTGAGCAAAATGCTAGAATAAAGAGAGAAGAGAAGAGAAGCAAAGACTTTGGCAGCATAACCATGCTACCAAGAACCTTCATGCTAAAATGAGAGGAGAAACCTCTTATTTATAGATATAAACTTAAAGATAAGGCCTTTGGATGACGGCCAAGTGTCACCCATCCAAGAGGGGGCCTTTTGGAAGCTTCCAAGAGGGGGAGGGGCTCCATATTAAGATGGAAAAAACCCACATAAGGCAAAAAGCGTCTCCTCTTTTAAATAATTCATTTTTCCACTTTGAGTGGGCCCCATTTGGGTTTATTTGTCCTTAACCTTGATAGGAATGAAATTTAGGAAAAATTAGAGTCCCTAACTTTGACTTTTGGCCCAAAAATAAGAATTTTGCATTTTTCATTCTAGGCAATTAAATTAATTAATCCTGGTTTTTGCCTGAGTGGGACCAAAAGTGGGTTAAAATCCTAACCACCTGTCCGAATGACATGGTTCTTGATCTTGTGGCTTAGGGGTTGATATGGCATTTATTTTTTTCACTCATACCCCTATTACAAAATTCCAAGGACCAAGTGATGACCTTATTACATCAAAACTTTATATCATTAACCCCCTACGACGAGGTTAAAAAATTAAAAAAAGATTGACTAGACTCAATGAAATTCCACAAGACTCTAGGACATGTATAGTATGATCATTAATAACACTTTGAACCCTTAGCCACCCCATGGAATCGATTACTAGAACGCCCGTCACCACTTTGGAGGATTTTTTGAGTGAAAACCTAACCAATAAAAATCGTTAAAGAACAAAATTTATTGGAAGGGAAAAAAACTCGATGAGGGGACTTCCCTAATGATTAAGTCCATGACATGGCATCCATATCATATGATCCATAATTAGAACATAAAATTACAATAATTATCCCACGCAGGGGAGCGGATATTTCGAGTACAAAGGGGCAAATTGCCCTGTAAGGTGAAAAATCACAAGGATTTTTCCATGGAACAACTGAACAAGAATATACATCTCCAATGTACATGAGGTTGCCACCTAGTCGAAATAGGCGGGGAAGACACATAATGAGGTTGGAACCACTCTCAAACATTTTGAAATAATCAATGGTAATGCTAAAAATTTAAGTAAAAGTGACATTAAAGTCACTTTTACTTTAAGAATTTAATACTACCATTTAAAATTATTGACTTTAATGTCATTTGCACAAAACCGATTGGGATCGTACCAAACTAGTCCTAAGTCATCCAAAAAACGGGGGCATCCCATTCAAAATTGGTTTGTGGACATCCCTAGACATCCCCAAAACAAGATTACTATGTCCCCTTGCAATCAACGTCCCTTGAATCTGTTACAAAAGTCTTAGATACTTCATCCAAGTTTTGGGTATGACAGGGTAAGCGAGTACAGGGTGCCTGTTACATGGGTATTCGTATTCGATACATATACACATACCCTACCACATGTATGGGTACCCATGCTACTTAGTAAAAAATGTTATAATGGGTGGTCAATTTTGCATTTATGGGATTTTATGCAATTTTATGTAAAGTGGGTCTGAACTTATTAAAAGTTTATTTTTTAATTTGAGTGGATATATCATGTTTGCACACATTTCTTTTGGTTTCTATCCTTAGTTAACAACAAATTACAAGTTTCAAAGTAGCATTTATGGGTGGTACCATTAGAAATAACTAACTACACTTCGTAAACGACTAAATCCAAGGAGAGGAAACAAATTGATAATGAAATATCATGACTCACAACTAGCAAGAATAACTAGACATGTGTGAGAGTGTTAATAATTCATTATCACCCACTCCAAGATAATCAGAGTGTTGTTCAAAGCCAGATGCTGTGAACAAAAATGATTCATCTGCAAGTGTAGTATACACCCAGATCCCACCAAAATATGAAACCAAGTTTTTTCCACATCTCTTTCTCTATCAAAAATCCTAACAACCCTGTGATTCCAAAAATTGACCTGTTACTATATCCAATGGAAATGATGGGAATTCAAATCTTTGGACTCTACCCACTCATTATCATTGCTTTAAATAGTATAACACCACACTACTTTACACCTATTTTCTATACAAAATTTTCAATGATAAGAACATGTTGAGGCCTGGAAATTCGCAGGCAAAAACAGAAAGGGATTCTCCCCAATCAACGTTCCCAACTAGCTCGTTGACTGTTTGGTATAGGGAATCCGTTCGGTTTATGGTCCGGCTACTGTAGGTCAAAGTAACAACAAGGGTTTACCGGTTGCGGCTCGGTCCACCGGAATTTGTATTTTTGACTTAAAATGGAATGCAAATATCTAACTAGTCATGCAGGGGTGGTGACGGATGCAAGGAGCATTCACAATGTGATGCGCAGGTTCTTACCTCTCGTCTTAGGCTCCTCAGGCATCTAAATCACACGTGCAGTAATGAGATGAATTAGCTACCTATCTATATGCCTACCTATCTATCTATCTATCCTATCCCCGGGGAGCCAATTTGTAATTAATATATGTGAGTAATGTGAATGTGCACGCAAAATAAAAGCAATTACAGATAGATGACATTAACTTTTACACGCATGTACAACGAAAGATATTTCACAACCAGATAGCTAATTGTTTATGACAAGCATACATTACTCATGGTGGTTATTTCACGGAATAAATAAAAAATCATTAAACAAAGACATAGGTCATCAAGTTAGAACGATCTCACGATTCATGGACATAATGCGGAAAAACAAAGTAGTTCGTCTTTCGACTATCCATGGCTAACATTAGAAATCCCACCGATCTTCTTTCAACAGGAAAACTGTAATCTTTGTTGCAAAAGGAAGTAGTTCTTCTTATAATACATCCTCCAGTCTTACTGGGGAAAAAATCCCCTTTCCTATCTACGCCTCCTACTTATATACAAAAGGCAAAAAAATGGTTTGGCTGCCCAAAGTGACCTTTGGGCTTCCCAACCCTTTGTTTTCCCAACGCTTCATTCCTTTACAAAAGATATTACAAAATTAAAGATGAACAATCCCTTATGAAGAGGGCCCCGCTTGACTTTCTAGAAACTTCCTCCACGCCGCAGCTTCACCAGCGAGGCCTTCAAAAGAGTTAGGCTCCAAGAACTGGATATTTATCTCAAATATCTCAGCCTGATTCTTGATGGCGTCGACCCTGGCTGTGTTTAATCACACCTGGTCTTCTAAGAGCTGCACACTAACGGCTGTATGGCCTATTTCATTCCTCAGAACTTGGTCATTGATAGCTTTGATGTGCTGTACTCTTGCTTCTTCTTCCTGCTGTCCTTTCTGCAACATTTCTACAAACGAATCATGATCTGGGAACTCATATAGCCTCTGCTCGGCTTCTACCTGACATCGGTTGTAAGTAACTAGGGCTCTCCTGAAGAATTCTGTGCAGGCTCCCTTTGTCTTCTTAACTGTTTTCTTGAAGTCTTCTGCAGTATTGATAGCGAATTCTATCATATCGTAGTCCCATTTGAGGGCTTGTTTATCCTTGGATGGTAGTTCTGCTGGAACTTCCTCATTATTCTCCACCCTTGCTATCCTTATAGTCAACACTTCGAGGATATCTTGAGACCTGTCAACAAAATAAGAAGCGGTTTCCAAGATTTCTTCCAGTCGGTTATCAATCTGGAGGACCTGGCATCTTTCTTCTTCCAGAACAGTCTGCAGGTGTAGCACTTTAGCTTTCTGAGCCAAGATATGTTCCTTAAACGGCTGCAGGTCGACTTGCTGTTCCTTGACTGCTTCCAGTTCAGTAGTCAGAGAAGCCAGCTGCTCTTTCAGCTCTTGGAAGTGTGAAGTATTGGACTCATAGATGATATTCTGCTGCGCCTCTAGGTCTTCCACCTTTTCCCTCAACTGTTCCTTCTCATTCCTCAGATCTTGGACTTCTTGTTGTACCTTTGCTAGATCCTCTTGTGTTGTTTCCTTGGCTTGAGCCTCTATCTGGAGAGCATGGATTTCACCTTTTGTGGATTCCATTTCTCTTAGCACGTGTTCATACTTCCTCTTAAGTCTGTTACCTTCTTCTCTTTCCTTTCTCAGTGTATCTTTTAGCTGAGAGGAAGTCTTCTTGGTTGACTCTATTTCAATCATCATTCTGTCTATGTTATCCTCTGAAGCATGTATTGCTGCAGTCCGGGCCCTTATAGTAAACCTTGGATCTACGTCTGTCCCTACCATCATAGCTTTATCTGTTATCATTTTGCTGGCCATTCCTTCTGCCTCTACCTTTCTTTCTGTTCTCCTCATTATTCTTTTAGTAGCCCTGTCATAATATACAGTGTTGAAGTCAGGGACTTCTTCCCCCTTTTTCTGTACGAAGGGTACTAGCTGAAGCATAGGGGTTGCAGGAGTGACGGTAGTAGGTGCTTGAAGGGTTTGCACCTCAGGGTTTTCCTCGTCCTGGCTCTGCCCTGTTGGTTTTTCAGAAGCTAGCTGTTGTGTCAACTTTATCTTTTCATCCTCCTGCTCTTGAAGCTCTTCGTCTAGCTTTCTCTGTGCTTCTGCGGCTGCTTGCTGAGCAGCTTCTTCTGTTTCTTTGGCTGCTTCTTTTGCTAGTTCAGCTACTCCCTGGGCAGCTTTCCTCTTCTCTTCTTCTCCCTTCTGCAGCCACTCTACAGCCTCATTCTCCAGCCTCTGAGCCTCCTCTCTTATCCTTTTGGCTGCTTCCTCAGCTTTAACCTGCTCAGCTTTGGCTTGATCTGCTCCTTTTCCCCCTTTGGTGGGGTTCTTTGGTTTGAATCTTCTGTTGAGTGCCGTCATTTTTGGGGCATTCCTGAAGACAGATTCATCCTTATCATAATGATGAGAGTATTCAAAAAACACCTTGTGCTTCTTACAGTGCTCAGCGACTTTGCCATGAGTGTCATTTTGCCGGAAAGGCATCTCACCAAAGTGGAACTTCCCTAGTTATTCTATAAATTCGGCAGCCTGCTTCACATTGGTGAACTTGCAGCTACCTAGCTTGAATGGTAGAGGGGGATAGGCGGTCTTCTTGTGTTGGAATAAGAAATGACCAACTCCATCAATGAACACTTGTCTAACCGCCTCTTTATGGATTATATAATCCGTTGCATACTTTGGCAGCAGATAAGGTGTCTTCGACCCTACATACATTCTAAGATACATACCATTGTCTGTCAAGAAATAATCTCCATATTCCTCTATTACCTGCATAGCATCTTCCGACATGCAGTCACATTCCTTCCGGAAGATAAGCGTGTATAGTGGCATAATGAAATGCTCACAGACCTCTCTGTAGTGACTGTGGTACTGATGAGCCCATAATGGTTTGTAAGCTGCATATACGGGCATTCTTTCCCTATCCCAGGCACATTTGAGACCGGGGAAAGGCTGGTTACATAGTATGCAGTCTATCAAAATTGAACTCATATAGAATTCAGATTTTTTCCGGGCTTCTCCTCCTCCCAAAGCTGCAGCTACGCAAGAAGAGAGACTACTTGATACTAAGCTGGCCCAGTTGAAGAATGTTCCTTCTGTCGCCACATAGAACATAAGGGGTACCCACTCAAATATAAAGAGTCTTCCATTGGCTCTACCAAAGATCCGATTTAGCATCAGGGCTATAAACCTGTAAGGAGCTCTTAAACTCGCTGTATCATAATCCTCGGTTGCTCTGTGTCGATAGAGCTTTCCCGGCAAGAGCATTCTCTTCAGGGTTTCCACCAAATCCATCCTGAGGTTACCCAACTAGTCATTTGACAGAAATATTTGAGGCTCTGGCAGGTGGTAAGCCAGCGCCACATATCCAGGGCTAAATCCAGCATAGCCCTGACCTTCGACGTTTCCTATAAGCATTGTGTTGTTGTTTGTGTGGGGCAGAATCCATCTCATAACATCAGAGCATGGGAACAACTCTAGTCTGGTAGCCACCTTCATAATGGCGGATTTCTCTATGTTGGCATAAATGGGCTCCTCTTCTAGACCCATGTCTGGGACTTCCCTGCGGGAAATCAATCTGTATATCTCACCCCTTTTATACTCAGGCTCAACACCCGAGACACATTGGGTGTCCTCATATATATACTCAGTCTTTGTCTCTGCTTCTGCTGCTGGCACTTCTTCCACTGCTGGGGCCTTCTTCTTCTGTCTTTTGGACATTGCAATTTCCTCCTACCATGTATAACATTGTGATATTAAGCAATTCGAATTTGCAGACATTATGCAGCAGTTTATTCCTTCTTCAAGTGTATCATGGCTGTAATGAAATTAAGACATAGGCAATTCAGGCTAAAGAATTGAACTAGCATGCAATACTGTGCACTGTGCTATCATCCTATGCCTAGTATAATAAGGTTCAGTGTAACAATGCATACATAGTTCAACCCCATAATGCCTTGAGACTAGGGTGCAACATTCTATGATCTGATCTACATGAAGCAAGCTCATCAACCATACTTGTGTCAGCATTAAATCTACACCACTCTGCAACACGCCACTTTTCCCATGATAGCAAAATACATTGAAACAAACATGCATATCATATGCAAGGTACAACATTCAGCTATTATTCTAATGCATAGCAAACACAGCGAAGGTTCGTGACAGTCAACATTTTAATTGTAAAGCCCAACAGACACAAGACTAGTGAAGACTCATGGAATAGTTACATTAACTGGATTATACATTTTTCGGGGGTTATTTTCACTTTCTGCACAAGATGCCTCCATCAAGACACTACCCGTACTGCTTTCAATCAACGCAATGCAACGACGATACATCCCTTCTACCCCGCTAGGGTTTTAAGCGACTGAACGCAAAAGGGATGCGAGGGGTGGCGCAATCAACACAGGCTATGGCTTGAGCTGTGAAGAAACGATACTGTCGACTGTAAAATCCTCTCAAAACCTATTTCCCCCCTGGCAAACCATGGGTTCCATAATAATCTTCAACGAGACTGCGCATAACCGTGCAGGTAAATGCTTCTGGCTCAAAGTCCCGGTAGTGCACCATGGAAACAACAGCCTACCAAAATCCCCAAAGCAATCCTCAAAACCCGTCTATCCTCAAAACGCAACACTACAACAGCACAACCCTCTAACCGCCTAGGGTTTCAGAGAAACGAGACCGACGGACTGCGCGGGACGGCGCGGGCAAGCAGGTCGGGGTTCAAAAACCGGGCATACATACTAGGGAAACTGACCAGCAGAGGAAATATTATGAATCACCAGCAAAAACCCCCACCAAAATGTCTCTGTGGACCTCATTATTACAAGGAAAACCAGGTGCAGGTGGCATAACGGCCGCCTGCACCGCGCCTTCATCCACTGCGCATAGGGCAAAACCAAACGACCGAGGTAAAAGAAATAAATTGAGGGTTCTAGGAAGAAAAACGACCCCCCCCCCCCCTTCTAACCGCTATCAGTTATCTTAGCCGAAAAACTCAATATGCGGGCATAAAACGCAAGAAAAACGACCATGGCGAACCTAACCGCGGGTGAAAAATCCGTACACAGACAGAACGGGGACTGGGGACACAATCCTAGTAATATCCCCAACCGCAGCAAACATCACCCAATCAAACCTTGAATAGCACGAGGTAGGGCGATAATGAACCTACCTGGTAGTGACGCGCAGCTGACGGGGCGAAATGGTTGAGCTTCCAACTGACACCTGGACGCAAGCACTTGCACAATAGTCCACGGGTTCAAGGGATCGACAGCGCGGAGAGGACAATGACAGCTCGGGCCCAAAACAACAATAGAAAAATCCAAACCCCATCGCCGCATATATAAGAGGCTCGCATGTGCGGCGGGCTCTGAATCGGCCGCAGAACGAAAGTGGATCAGGTGGCTAGAACCCCAGCCCTTCTACAATGGCGGATAGTCACCATCCTCAACTCATCCGCAGCGGTGAATAAACGCACAAAAAGATCGGGCGTTGGCGGGAACCTAAATCGGAGGCCAAGAATCCGGACTCCTTCGCAATGGCGGACCCTCAAATCGGAAGCCCAATCATTTTGAAACCTTTCGTAACGACAAACCTTCAGAGCACGATGCCATCCGCAACGGAGGAGGAAGCGGTGGCCAAGCGCTCCGATACAAAGCCGGGAGAAAACCAAAACACACATCGGAGCAAAACAAAAAGCCAAAACCTGAAACGGTCCGCAACGTCGGAGGTATGGATCAAAGATACGCCCACAACGACGGAAAGCACGATGGTGAAGGGCTCCGATACGCAGCCGGGAGAAAAAATCAAAGAACAATCGGAGGATAAAATACAGTCAAAGCCCATAATGATCCGCAACGGCGGACGCCCGGAGTGAAAATATGTCCGCAACGTTGGATGAGGGAGAACTCAACCCTTCCGACGCAGAATTGAAAACCACCTGAAACGTCAGAGAACCAAAAGACATCCGCAACGGCGGGACATTCAAAAATCATCCGCAACGGTGAAAAATCGAAAACCACCCGCAACGGCGGAAAGTCAAATGAATTAACTCCCGATTCCAAAAGGTTTTGAAAGATATGCAAAACAACAATGAGCTCGATTAAGGATGAGATTCTTTCAAGCATTTAAGGAGAAAACAAATCGATTGATAGCCATTCAAAGTACTGGAAAACGCTTCAAAAAACCCACAGACCAAAACCGTCAGGCTGAAAACAAGAAGAAAACTAACTAATTCAAAGTAAAGGAGGGTCCCAATTTTTTTTAGAATTTTGGGAAATTGTTGCGGCTGCAACAGAACATCCCAAATATTATTAGTTTCATTTTAAGAGAGACAATGATAGCGAAATTGTCAGAGGTGTGATCTTCTTGTTTGTTGTGGGAGAACACAATCCAACACCCAACATACTTGTCGACATAAAACTTTAGTCATTGCAGAAGTCAGTGATAACGAAGTGAAAGAGCATAGCCTGATTGCAACAACAAAATAAATACAATGAAATTCTTATTCAAAACATGTTACTTTGGTTTGAATATTTGAGGATGCTTCATTATTTAAGATGAATGTCATTTTCAAATAAGAATAAAAGGAAAATCCTATGCAAGAAGGCATTCCTTCCCAGATTTGATCAATGTTTTTGATCGTTTATCTCCTCTTATTCACTTGGTTGGTTTGGATTTTTTTATGTTTTGGGGCTTCCACATATGTTCATAGAGTTGGGTGCTCAGGTCGCCATGGTGACAAGACCTTTGACCTGGTTAGGCTTCCTTCAATAAGCTTCAAAACTTATAACCTTAAGTAAACAAATATGATAAACATCGCCTAACATGTTTATGCAAGCATTAGTACAAGAAGTCATCCCGCTCAACCTTATCCCAACCTTCCTTCTAACATTGTCACCTCAACCTTTGTGTCCCACAAACATTGGGACCTCTCCTAAATATTTGGGAGACAACCTTTGTGTCCCACAAACATTGGGATCTCTCCTAAATATTTTCCCAATATGAGCCAAGTGCATTATGGTGGATTTCTTGTGCCTCCTTACAACTTGACACATACCACTTTTATGAGTCAAGCGTATCATGCAATTATGCCCCTTCGTTTGAGATAAGTGGACATGCAACCGTTATCATTCCTTCCAAATATATCTAGACATGTTCAATATGCCCCAAAATGTAAAGAATGTGGCCAAATCACGACTTGCATGATACAAATGATTCAAGAAGACATATGCAAACTCTAAAAATTCACCTTTCAAACTTTAAAACATGAACTTAGAAATTTTATAAAGATCTTAAACTTAAAAAAATGTGTTCTTGATTTTTATGTTTCGATCCATCTCACAATTCAATTAGAGAACATGCCTTCAAACACATGTCCATTGTGTCACATGTACTCAATAAAAAGAGGCTCCACCAAATAGTGAGAGCATAAGGAAATTGCAGTCCCCAATTGTTTGCTTATCATGCTACCCTCAGGCCTCATGTAACACCCTTATTCACATTTCCATGAATATCCTTTGTTGTATTTTGTCTTCATCAATACAAATTATTTTTGTTGCTCCTCTTTATAAGGATTCAGGATATCCAATCATCGTGAACACCTTTAAAATCCCCAAACCTATAGCCATGTTTTCTATATTTCCAAATATAAGGGCCATGGTGGTGTACCAAAAATAATATTTATCTTAGTTTTCTATGGATCTTTGCTCTCTATAAATTCATGGAAAAGCCACATGAGTGAGATGTCTCCACAATTTTGTAAATAGATAGGGATATGATCAATAGTATGTGGAAACTTACCTTCTTTGTTTCACCTTAAATATATATAATTATGAGTAATTCAAATGGTTACACCTAGTTAAATGGTTTGTTTCACCTCCTTGACCACACAAGCAATTGATACACTCTCCTCTTACCTATATTAGAGTTCCCATTTTAATCATTTTACTACCTTGTGCTAGGAAATAAGGGACAATCTCTCCTCTTCTCCCTACCATAGTGCTTCTTTTAATCACCCTTCATCTTTTAACATGGGAGTAATCGATCCACCTTTGTCCCTTATGCAAGGATTTGAAATCTCAATATATATTCCATTTTCCCCACTAAAAGGGAGGTCATAGAGGTTGTAACTACCTTGAAAAATTTCTATGGTATGATCTCCATACTTGTTCCCCCATTGAATCCCTTCCTAGGTTTGTTCTTTACACCATGAATCCTAATGCATCCCCTCCTCCTTCACAAATTCCTTGTGTACCTTTGCACTTAGGTGACACATATTCACTTTCTTCCCCCACATTGCAAATGTACCAATACCTCTTTGACCATGATATTCAATAAAGTTGAAGAACTCTTAGAGGATGTGACTTATTTAGATAGTCATTGGGAAAATATCTACGTTGGTTCTCCTATCAAATTTATTTTTAACCCCAATTTCTCCATGAGAACGACATTAAAATCCATTTCCTTTGGAAATATCCTTGATACCTCCCTAAGAAATCCTCTTTTTGTACCAAAGGGTCGATATCCTAAACCAATGTTCCATCGTAGAAAACCATAAATTTTCCACCATACCAAAATTTCTTTAACAATTTTAGGTTCCCATTAGTTTTATAGCCTATTGATAATTTGGCATGGTTTTCCATCTTTTGTTTTGTGGAGACAAGACCATGAACTATATTTTATGGTATCTTTGTATTGTTCTAATGACCATCATCAATCGATTAACTATGTGCCCTGATCAAAATATAGGATTATGATTTCCCTTTGTAGATTTGTATCTAAAACTTTTTCAAGTTGGAATTTGTGATAGGAACAACCATGTTAGATGTTGGCACATTATCCCAAGCTCTACTTATTCACCTTTGTAAGCATCCCCTACGACATAGTCTTTGTATGAAGGGTTACCATGGATTATCACCATATTTCCATTTGGTACTCATATTGAGATTCAATTATTGAGAACGTCACAAGCCTTTCGATATTGAGTTTTCATTTTTGTCAAAATTATCTCATCTCACTGCAAGGAAAACACCTTGTAACGAAGGTTTTTGTGAATTTTTCTAGTGTTGCAAGAATGGGAAAATCTTTCAAAAAATACTCTGCTATAACCTCCATAATTAGTAATGGAAATTCCTTATAACTATTAAATTATGGGAAGGAGGAGGGTTTTTTGTGTGTGCTTATATTGGTGACACACTAGTGCATGCTATTAAAACAAGCATTAATGTGTGTTTGTAAAACAAGCACCAAAGATACATATAAAATATAAAAAGCATCAATGCTTCTATATTATTAAGATCCAATGTAATGTTTTTTAATAAGACGCATTGGTGCTCCTATCATTATTATGCATTAGGATGTTCTTGATGGTTTTTTGTTTTCCATATAATGTTAGCACACCGGTGCATACATAAATAATTAATGCATAGGTGCTCTTACAAAAGCTTATACATTGGTTTCTCTTAATGCATAGGTGCTCTTACAAAAGCTTATACATAGGTTTCTCTCCGTGTTTCAGGGATTCCCAATGCTGGTATAAGTAGTAAGCATCAATGCATAGATAAATTGAACCCACCGATGTATACATAAAATTGAAAGCAATGGTGCGTACATAAAATTGAACGCAATGGTGCGCATAATATATAAAAATAAACCAATGCATATTTTAATGATGCACAATGTAATATTTTGGACCAACAAATATAATTTTATGTTATGCTAGCTAAAGCAATGGTGCTTTTTAACAATTGTTAGCACCAATGCATATTTTTAACTAATAAGCATTGATGTGTATAAGTAATAGGGATGCACTGGTGCGTATAAGTCATAAAACACATTGGTACTCATATTTGTATGACACACACAATGTATAGTGACTTCAAAAGAATACAATACACCGATGTAACATACATTTTAATTAATTGTGTTTTACAAAATTTCATTTAATCATATCAAAACCAAATTTATCTTTATAATAATATTAATATTAATTTTAATTATGCCTTTAAATATATTGATTGCATTAATACGTTATCCAATGGATTGCACTTTTATTATTTGTAACAAAGTAAATCATCCATGTAGATTTTAATCCACAAAACAATAGTTTACAACATTGAAAAATGCAATAAAATAATAAACTCATTTTATTATATATGAATAAGAGACCCATCATCATATAAAAATGAACAACATAAATATTTGCAATAATTAAAATGAAACCAATATGTAATTGTTACACTTATTGGTAACTTGTTGACATCCAACTGGGAAAAACTGTCTAATACATTAAACAAAGTGTCAATATGTAATTGTTACACATATCGGTAGCATGTCCTCATAATATTTGGATAATATGTCCACACATTAAACAAAATGTCTAATTTTTATAGTAGACAAATATTCCAAAACATACTATATGCAATAACAATCAATTATATTGATTGTCACTCATCACTTGAACTCCTATCATCGCTCAAGCTGTGTGCATGCCTTATTTCTTTATCATTTGTAGTGGATTTTGTAGTTGGGTTATTTAACTTAATGTTTTGTTCTTCAACTTGTTTTTTATTTATTTTTATTTTTATGTTCCTCCTCTTCATGTTCCATCTACAAACATAGAAAGAAAGTGTAATAAGTATATATACAATTATATAGTAGACTATATATGTTTTCTTAAATAAAAAAGAATACCATAACAATGATTGCTTCATAAACAATACACATTCTTTCAAAGCCATGCATCATGTCTTCTCTTAAAGGCTCTTCCATTTCCTCCACTCCATACTTTATTTCCTGCATGTTTAATACACCATGAAAAACATGGATATAAATAATATAAATGATTCATGTTTTTCCATTAATTATAAAATAAGGGAAGTTAAGCTACCCATATATACAAATTGTTCTATTAATCCTTCATACTTCAAGATATACTCACAACCCATACTTAACCTAAAGTTGATCAATTCTCTAGATGGACCTTCTTTGTATATTAGAACCCATTAGAGACATTCATGAATGAGTATAAATCAATTATTTAAAAATAAATATCATGACAAATATGAAATCTTAAGTAAGGTAAAAACTTAAGTACTCACCAACTTTGCGATCAACCATTTTGTTCCTTGTTGTCTTCTCTTATGCATTGAATGGGTTCCATTTTGTTTTCTTTTCTACAACAAAACAATTGAAAATTAGTATTTCATGTTATAACTGAATTTGATGTACATAAAAGAATAAATCAATGATTACATACATATGATGTGTTTTGTTGTTGGATTCGCTCCTCTTGCGATGTGATTATGTTAATTACTTTTACCATTTTGTTGTACGCTTTTTTAGACATCCCTACTGCCATGTTTTGGTGATCCGCTCATTTGTCCTTTGAAATTTTCATAATATTCCTGGAAAAAAAAACACAATATTATATTTTTAGAGTTGACATGAAAATAAATATAGCAACAAGAAATAAATTGATAATTTATGGGACATATTATAGAAATGCATGTTTAGTAATAATACTTCTAAATGATTCATTTTTGTTACTGTAAGCTTCTTGTTATTGCAAGTCTCACGAGCCTCATTGACCATTGCTTTGAAAATGCTTGATGTAGTTTATATATAACTTGATTCTTGGAGTCATTAGAATGATTTTCTAATGTAAGTGGAAAGTATGTCTATAAATTCTTTCCACTACATCCCTCATAGTTTTGTAAAACAATTCCCCCTCTCATTAGCTTCCAGCACCACTCCAAATGAACTAAGGACTAACTCATCATTATTTACATCTTTCATAATTTTATCTTCTTAGGATGACATTTTATCTCTTGCTATCAATCCCTATATAACATTAAAATAATGTGAAATTAAGCATTTAAAACATATTAACTATTAATGTTAATAAATTCATTTTTAGTAAAAAGTTATAAAAACTTCATTTTGATTACCTTTTAGTCCACCTAATTTCTCTCTTTGCAGCATTTCCATAAAGGTTTTACATTCTTATGCACTCATATTGTGAACAATCTTACTGAGTTTCTTCAAGTTTTTGCTTTGTATGACACACATTATCCAATACACAACATTAATTCAAACCTATTGATAAGTCAAATATATTAAATTTCTAATAAAACTTAAAGAACTTGCCTTGTTCTTTTGTTGAAATGCTCTAGCATTATGCTTGTTGCAATAAGTTGTTTTCCTTGAACTTTTATCAGACATCCTCTATTAAAAAAACAATTAAAAGCCAAAAATCATTAGGTATAGAAATTTTAAATATTTTTATAAAAAATATAACAATGCGCATGATAGAAATAAGCACTAGTGCGATATACATACATGTGCGCACAGATGCATTATACATACGTGTGCACACCAGTATACCATTCCTGTAATGTTACGAATTTAAAAATGTTTTTACAAATTCTACATTCACCCAGTGCTCTATAGTATGCACCAATTGTCACTTAACAAGTTGCTTAAATTATTGTTACATGAACATTCTAATATTTTGAGATAAATGAAAGAATGTAACATGGTGTTCTAAATTGTGATTTAGTAGATGACAATTCAAAGTGAATAAAAATACTCCTGTAACATTGTTGTTCTTTCCTTTAATTGATTTTCCTTTAAGTTTTTTCCTAAATAGTTTAGTGTCATTTATAGGAAAGTTCCTTTCACTGAAATAGAGGTGGTTAATAAGCTCACCCTGCACATATAGTGTCTCCAATTCACAAGTATACGACCCTTGGTCAATAATTAAATGTAACTGAATTTAAACCATATAAATTTCCTGACACATTTTTCACTTATTATACTATTGTCCCACCCACAATGTTGTTGCATATAGATGCTAAGCAAGATGAATTTACACCTAGGGTGTATTTATGATGGCTTCAACCTATGGTATTTGTTGTATACATAATGAATTGTTTACATACATGAAATATGAATTCACAAATGTTAGAGTTCCCTATCCTCGTTTTTTGTTAATTCAACTAATTATTGAACAAGGTGAATCACCTTTTTCCATTGCTCTATATGTTTTACATCTAGCTCTACCATTGATGAATCGTATGATTTAAAGATATTAATAATCATTCAAGACTACACCTTTTCTCTATTTGCTACTAAGGAAGGATCTAGGAAACCTTAAGTTATATATGCATAATAGTGGATCCATACCTAAGATGGTAGGGTTCAAGGTTTGATAATGTTAAGGTGTTTAAGGTATTCACAATACCTAGGATTCAATAAATTATGGATAAACTACTCACTTTGGAACTACTACTATTAGGTTTGGATGGGAAGAAACAATGTTCCACCAAGTTTCTGGGACGTGGGAGCGCGAGAGTGGGGAAACACACATGATGGATGGGCGGAGACCATTCACAAATTCTAAGAAAATTTATGGAGGATAGGGTTATAGCCTTAGTAAAGATCTATGGAATGGTACTCAATTTCAATCAATAGTAAAGATCTATGGAATGGGTTATTTCCTTGGTAAATTGCTGGATTTATTGTTGCTACTGGATTGGATTATACTCCTTATGGGTTTCGATCTAGATTTGAGTCTCTATCATGAAATTCATCCCTAGGATTTAAATGGTACTTTTGATCCATAGTTATTGATGGTGGTAGAATTGGTGGTGCTATCATTAAAAGGTTCTCATGGATCAAGGTAAACAAACAACTTTGAAACTACATTTGTAGCTTTGGGATCTACATCTATAACATATATTGATGAATTTGCTGACTTTGAAGATGCTTATTTAGGCTACATCGCTTCTCCTAACTTTTCCTTTACTTATGTTGGTGCCACCTTTTCTTCTAGGCCATGACCATGAACTATGGATCTCACTCACCTATTAAATGGTCAAAAGCATGATCTTCACCTTACTTATATAGTGCTCAAGAGTGTAAACAAATGGATACACATTTTATGGTTATACCTTTCTTGTTGTGAATAAATTAATAAACCGTACAATATTGTGGATCTACCATAAAATTAGTTGTAGGTGTTATCGATGTTGCTTATTTATTCCCATCCACAATACCTAGTTCATCAACTACAAGAAATTACTATTGGGAATAAGATTATTCATAAATTGTTCAAAACATGGCTCCACGCATTAACATAATAAACATTTTTTCCCAACCAGTTAAAGGAATTTCTGTAACACTTATTTTCAAATGAAGCATGCTTGGGGATTTGGGATAATTTATTTATGCAAAAAGACCCTTCTTTAGGATCTGTTGTATGTACCATAAAATTGTATCTCTTTTTTGGGTGAAATTACTCTCTTGTTCTAATACCAACACAGGTCCATCTTAACTCTAACTCTATCAAGCACTGAGAGGGATCAAATCCCTTGAGGTGTAAAGCCCTTTTAGAGTTTTAAACTTGAGGAAAGGTTTGCACCTCAAAGGATTTGATCCCTCTTGACACTTGATAGAGCCAAAGTTACGATGGATATATGTTGGTTCCAATCACAATGGTAACATCAAAACAAAGTTGCTTAAAAATGGAAATGACCATATTGAAATCAACTCAACCAAAATGTAAAAGAAAAATATTTACACCATCAAAATAGTGGATTGTAATAAAGCAATAATCATGTTCAATGATACTATATGTCAACGAATGAAATGTAATTTAGTGATGAACGACATATATATTACAAAGTGAGCAATCTCAATGTCTTCTTTTGTTTTTCTTAAAACCACTTATGCCCATTTTTCCATATTCTCATATCAATCATACGTGGAAGCAAATTGAGTTGGAACACCATTTTCCCTTAATTCGAGATATTAGTTGAAATGTGAGACCCTCTTTCTCTTTATTTCCAATATTTACAATTGATTTCTCCAATGTTAATCCTTGTGACTTATGGATTGTCAACTTCATTCCAAGCAAGTTTCAATGCACTTTTTCATCATCTACATCATTTTAACATCTTCTTGTATGGAATTTAATGATGAATTAGATGTATATTTAACTAAATGATATGATACAAAATGTGATATCACGAAAATACATGCATTTTTTTTTTTGTAAGTTAGAGAAGAACCTTGTATTTCCTTAAAAGAAAATATTGTTACAATCAATTTTTTGCTATCTGCCAGAAGGCCAAGTGAGGCGAAAAGGAGTGGATAAATGCTAGAAGAAGATCTTAGTACACTCGACCGAAATGGCATAGTTAAACACTAAATCCAGATCCACTATAGGATCATAGCAGAGGGTAGATGAAAGAGAAGCAATGACTTGAAAAATACAAATAAGATAATCCCAGCCCTGAATGGGCTAATTCTCAGGTCTTTCCTTTTTTTCCTTGTTTTTTCTTGACTTGAATCCATCTCCATGATGCCGGGGACACTAAGGCTCGTTGCAACACATCTGTGGAATCATGAAGGAGTTCCTTATCAGATTCTAAAGAGGAACATTCATGGTGTCTTTTATGCCCTTATGAAGGGAAAATTTTTGTGTATTCATCTTCTTGAAGAGGCATGTGCACCTCAGGCAGAGGTGGAGTGGATATTTGTTCCTATTCCTGTTTTTCTAGGGGGGTGTCTTCATTAGGCTGGCCATCTGGTGTGTTTTCTTCATGCGGTTTCCAGCTTTTGGTTCTGTGTGTCTTCATTGTTCATTGATGTTGGGGTTTCCTTTGTGGACATGCATTAAGAAGGTGGCCTGTTTGTTGACAGACCTTGCACCTGAAGGCTGTATTTTCATAGTCAAGAATTGACTCCAGATGGAGTTGCCTAGTTTTGGGTTGATCATGTCGGGAGCCCTAAACTGATATCAATGGTGGCGCTGATGCAAGCAAAGGTGAATAGACCCTGTGTTGAGCGAGTGTCATTGAAGTAAAAGTAGGAACCCAAAGCGTTTCCTATCCCTTCAAAGATCAATTGCATCCAGAAGTGGATTGGTAAGTTTGGAAGCCGTACCCAGATGGGCACCTTCGTCACTACCATAGTTAAAGAGTCAAACTTAGAGAACCAGGGGGTTATGAAAATCCTAGCAGATTCCCAAAACCTAGGCCCTTTTCTTGTAACTGAAAGAAGATCTTCATGAGAAGAAAAAGTCACTAAGAAAAAACCTTTAGAGCAGAGTAATACCTGAGAGTCCTCAGGCCAGTTTGAGCTGATCCACTCAAGGAGATCTTTTGTTTTTGGCCACAGTCCATTGAATATACAGATTAAGGTTTTCACCTTGTGTAGGAGAAGGTTCTGGATGACTTCCAGTTGCTTAATCTCCAAAGTGGGAACCTCCTTAGATTTATCTATAATGTAGCCCGGGAGAGGGGTTTGGACCGGATTTTGAGTGGTAGAGATTCCTTCTTGCGTTGCATCCTTGAAGGACTTAGGCTGAGAAGTAGAGGATCTGTTGTTTCCTCCTTGAAGACTAGCCACCATGGAGAAGCATGCGTCCTTTGAGATCCCAAGGTTTTGGAGTAGCTGGTGGTTTGAGAGTTGTTGTCCTGCATAGATAAGCCCGTACAGTCCTGAAGGTGTTCCATATACCTGTTGAATCAGGACTTTCAGCTACAAAATGGATATTTGTGGGTTCACACGCAAGATGAGATAGACCCCCTTCAGAGATCTTATGAAAATCGAAAGGGATTTGCTTGTAGAATTCTCATCTGCAGACTTCTCACCATGGATAGGCTCTCTGCCGGTACCATTGCCTCGTGAGAAATCACAGGCTTGGCACATGAAGCTTGATATCCCGCTGTGGAAATTTGGGACCTTGAAGTGTAGGGGCATGCTAGAGTGACCTGTGCCTCTCTCACTTTTGCATAGTGGGTGAGGCTTCTCAGTCGTCTTCAGCCCCACTTCAATAGTGAAAACCGTCACGATCCGACCGACAAGGACACAACCAATCTAAACTGAAAGTGGAACTTGCACCTAGATAATATTATTCGCATCGCCAAGAGCCACAACCTCTCCCGATTCGGGTCTTTTGTAAACCGTGGAAGCAAGCATTATCCCACCTTGGGTTTTCTCTTCCATAATCCTAAGTTTAATCAGAACTCGGTCACCTACGGGATTCAATGGCGTGAACTTGGGAGCCTCGAAAGTCGTAGCCATGACTGAGAATGTCGTGTAGGGAAATATCCTGAGAGTCACGGAAGACGACAGCATAGACGACTTGCTGGACAAAGCTATCAGCAGGCTCTCACAAGACATCAGAGTAAGGTGCCTTCCCATCTCGAGAAATATTTGCAAATATGCATTCATTTAAGGAGAATCCATTGCCCGCGCTTCACTGCTTCTTGGTTGGACACTTAATTTGATAGAGATTTCAAAAAAACATGCATATTAACAATACTATTAGATCATATTGTATTTCCCAATGCACAAATTAAAATTAGAGGGATATTAAATCATAATGAAAATATCCATCTAAAGACATAGATCAATAGATCATTGAAATGCATCTTAACAATACTAAGAAAAAACATCCCTGAAATCAAAGCAATCCAACAAAATTTGATTACTAAACTCCCACATTAAGATATTAGATGTCAATGTATAGTCAAATTGTGGTGATTCTATATACTTGGCCAACTATGATAACTAAATCAAATTGAAGCTTTGACTATATCATACAAAATCGCTAGAACATATGGATCAACCACGAGGTTTTTGGCCCCAACAATGGCCTCATGAATAGATTATAGATGGCATTCTACTAGGCTAACTATGCCAATTTTAACTACTCAACTAAATGTGGCAACTAAATCATATTAAGGTTTTAACTATTTAACTTAGTGATTTTATACAAAATGTAATGTCATTGAAATCAATGCATCTTAATAATACTATTCGATCATATTGCATTTCCTAATGCACATATTTCAAATGAGATGTATGTTAGATTATAATGTAAATCTCCATCTGAAGACAACTCAATAGATAATAGATGTCCCTCAGTGTAGCTGTATGAAATTAAGGTTTCAAACATTCAACTTTGGTGATTATATCTACTTAGATAACTCTAGAAACTTGATCAAATTAGGGTTTTGACTATACTGAATGATATTGTACAAAATGGCTAAAATTAAATGATATCATATAAAATGGACATAACAAATGTATGGAAAGCTTTGACCATAACAAATGGATCAACCATGGTTTTTTTTGGCTCCAACTGTTCTCTAGTGAGAAACCAGGAATTTCACATCTTCAGATATTTGGATGTCCTATCTATATGCATATACCAAAAGAAAATAGAATGAAGATGGAACCTTCTGGAAAGAAGGGAAGTTTTGTGGGTTACATTGAGACCTCCAAGGAATTCCAAATATATGTACCCGGTGAGATACATGTTGAGGTTAGTTAAGATGTGGCTTTCCATGAGGAGGAAGCATTCAAGAAGTCAAAAGATATTGAATGTGACCTAGAGACAGAGGAGGTTGCAGATCCTATATCATAAGATCATGATGATGATTATTCCCCTTATGATTTTCAGAGGGAGAATCCAACAAAACATACAAAGCTACAATCATTGATGAATCAATTGAACTGGTTTATGAACCTCCTGCAAAGAGGAGGTCAGCATGGTGCCGAGATGTATTGAGATTTGTTGAGAAGCGTAGAGCACCAATGGGGTCTTCCAGAGAGCGCAAGCAACCTAATAGGTATTCATGATATGTTGCATTGATGAGCAACATCAGTGACTCAAAGCCTTTATCATATGAATAGGATATAGAGAAGAAAGTGTGGAAAGATGTTATGACAGAGGAATACAATTCTATTCTAAAGAATGATGTTTGGGATATTTTTCCTAGAAATGAGAGGAATTTAGTTGTAACTTCTAGATGGATTTACAATATAAAGCCTACTACATATGACAGTGTGAACAAGTACAAAGCCAAGTTTGTTTCCCATGGTTTCTATCAGAAAGGGGGCATTGATTATGAGGATACATTTGCTCCAGTGGCCATGTATACCACTATTAGATCTATTATTTCACTTGCTTCAGTATTGGGCTAGAAGCTTCACTAGATGGATGTGAAGACTGCCTTCCTCAATGCCGAGGTTGAGGAATAGGTTTTCATTGAGTAACTTGAGTTTTTTCTGATACATGGGAAGGAGTCCTATGTGTGCAAATTGAAGAAATCCATGTATGGGTTAAAACAAGCTCCTAGAGCTTGGTATGCCATAATATATAGTTATCTTCATAAAATGGGTTTCTTGAAGAGTGATACAGATTCAAACTTGTAATTAAAAGTAGTGGAGAACCAACCCTTGATATTGGTTCTATATGTTGATGATCATTTCATCACTAGAGAGGAAATTTTGATTGTTGAGTATAGGAGGGATCTTACCTCATAGTTTGAGATGAAATAATTAGGTCTTATGCATTACTTTCTAGGCCTTGAGATTTGGCAGAGGAATGGTTAGATATTTCTATCTCAAGGGAAGTACATTGCGGACATCTTGCGCATATTTGGCATGGTGGATTGTAAATCCATGAATACTCCTATGGATTCCAATTTGAGGAAACTCCATGAGATAGAGACTGGATCGGATCCAGTGGACCCCACATTATACAGATGGTTGATTGGCTCGTTGATGCATCTGATACATTCGAGGCCATACATTTGCAATGCAGTTATCATTTTGAGTCAGTTCATGACTGATCCTAGACATAGGCACTAGGTTGTAGGTAAGCACATTTTGAGGTAACTTTGTGGTACAGTTTATTATGGACTCAAGTATGCCTCCAATGGAGGAGTATTATTGCTTAGATTTACTGGTTCTGATTGGGGTGGTGGAATTGTTGATCAGAAGAGCACTTTCAATTACTTTTTTAGTTTAAGTTCTGCTATGATTTATTGGTCTAGCATAAATCAGGGTTTAGTTTCCTAGAGCACCGCATAGGCTGAGTACATTGCTTCTAGGACTGCTTAGAGAGAAGCGGTGTGGCTGAGAAATATTCTTGGAGGATTGTTCCATGTAAATATAGAGCCTACACTGATCAGGTTTGACAACCATACTTGTATAAATATTTCCGAAAATATTGTGTTTCATGACAAGTCAAAACACATAGAGATGAAGTATCACTTCATTCGAGACATGGTCCAAAAAAGGTATTGTAAAACTTCAATAAATAGCTACCGATGAGTAGGTTGCAGATGTGTTAAAGAATCTTCTATCAATGACGAAGTTCAGACACTTTTGAGATAATCTTGTTATGGCAGAGAATGCATCCTTTGCTACGAGGGAGTGTTGAGATTACAACATCATGAGTCATTCTCTATTCTTGTGAGTAATATCAAGACAATAGACTCGTGAGTAATATCAATTCCTACAAATATACTCATATGATTGAGGTGGTGATGTTGTAAAGATTGTGATTAATATCAAGTTGAGTCTTGTGAGTAATATCAAGTCCTACAAATATCCTCATGTTGTGAGGTGGTGTACTATGTAATATCAAGTTACTTGTGGTATGAGAGACGTTTCATCTCGTCACTATGGTTTTCCAGTTCTTTGAGAAATATTACATCTGTGACAATAGTCTCTAGCG
The DNA here is from genome assembly GCA_001517045.1 of Pseudotsuga menziesii. Classification (NCBI taxonomy): domain Eukaryota; kingdom Viridiplantae; phylum Streptophyta; class Pinopsida; order Pinales; family Pinaceae; genus Pseudotsuga; species Pseudotsuga menziesii. The sequence goes on along the minus strand of LPNX010880091.1, from coordinate 402,081 downwards.
TCTGCATGTAGATTAGGCCACCAAATTCCTTCCTGCAAAATCTTGTGCACTTTCGCTTTTCCTGCATAGTGGCCTCATGTGACACCAAAATTTGATTCATTCAATACCATCAGTCACTAATGTTCTAAGACACAATGAAATAGTATTTTATTTGGTCGCATTTTATATAATTTCCTAGAGATCAACTGGAAATCTGCACCTTTTACAACTAGTTGCTTATTCTATGTTGTACTGAATCCTTCTGGTGCATATCCTATAGTCAATAGATGTACAATATCTTTGGAGTGATCATCAATCATCTTGGATGTAAACAACTGTGCATCGAGAAGACTATCATCAAGACTAGTAGGATATTCTCCACTTTCTAACCTTGACAGATGGTCATGTGCTGAATTCAACTAGATTGAATTGACAATAATTTCAAAATCAAATTCCTGGAATAGGAGAAGCCATCAACAGGTCTTTCCCCCAAACACCGACTTATTAACCAAGTATTTTAATGCATAATGGTATGTAAACATCTAGAAATGACTTCCCAAAAAATAATGTCAAAAATTCTGGAGAGCATATACCATAGCAAGTCCCTCACTTTCAATAATGGTATAGTTCATTTATCTCATCTACAGTTTTCTATTAGAAAATGTAATGGGGTGATCAAGAAAACCCTCACCTAGATGTGCAAGTACAATTTCAAACATGATAGATGACGTGTCAATATGTACATGACATTATTTCTTCTAGACCGAAAATACCAATATAGGAGATGAGACCATCCTGTCTTTGAGAACATCCATACTCTTTTGACACTGTTCATTCCATTGGAATTTAACATCTTTCTTCGACAATTTCTCCATTTGAGCCATAAACTTGACATAAAACCAATTTTTTTTTTCGTAATATCTTGTATGAACGAAGGTAGTTCTCAATTGTTTAGCTAACATGGGTGGGGGTAGGTCATCAATAATTTCAATCTTGGCAGGGTCCATCAATATTCCATCTCAACAGACCACATGACCTAGAAAGATACCAAAAGGAACACAAAAAATACACTTATTCAAATTAAGATAAATATGGAACTTTCTACATTGGTCGAGCATCGTTATAATATTATCAATATGATTTTTGACTAGCCCATATACCATCCAATCATCAAAGTATACTTCAATAAATTTATGGATGAAATATTTAAAAGCAACTACTTCTATTCTAGAAAAAATAGCAAGGGCATTCTTGAGTCCAAAAGGTATTATTGTGTATTGGAAGTGTTAGCACTCAGAATGTACCCAGGTTGTGAAAGGTAGATATCGAGGTAAAAACAAAAACCTCTTTAGACTGTATTTCTGACCTAATACAGTCAAAGAGGGATCTCTCACTATTTACAAAGTTTTTATACTCAATATATTCAATCAAAGATAGGCAGAAGTATCAGAACAAGTTTGTTTTTATAAATTTTGGTGGGACAATCATGGAGGAGACCTTTGGGAAATGGAGTCAACAATCAAGTCTGAAATAGGTTGCAGGAGGTAGGATTTTGAAGGTTTATGGACAACAGTAAGGTAGAAACCATTCCTCAGTCTTGAGGTATTAGCAGGTTGATTAGCAGACAACCCATCAAACATGGCACCTAACTAGGGTGAATTATGCAAGACTTTAGAAAAAAATGTTTTGAAAATGCTTGAACAATGGACCTAGAGCATGCAAGATGAATTATAGCCCATAAACACTAATGCTCAAGCATGAAAGCAAATAAAAAATGGAGTGGGAAATAGGATAAAAAGTCACATAAAGAAATTACTTACTGAAGAAAAAGATGTCACAAGTGTTACAACTGATTTTACCACACATGGTGGATCACACCTTTATGGCCTTCCATGTCCCTCTGCAGAATATTTAGACCCCATGGACAATTTTTGTACATTTGATTTTTCCAAGATCATCCCTAAAAACATGCATTATTTGCTATATGAGACCCTTAAACCCGCGTATGTCGGGATGTGTGCAAAAGGCCAAATAGTTTTGGAGTTTTCCTTGATGTGGATCCGAGTCACTTGTCTCTTGGCCTTCCATATTCCTTGAGATATCTCAGATTTGACCTTCCATTATCCCATTGAAGCACTATATAAGGAACCCTTTTGGATACATTGAAGGGGGAGGAATTGAAGAGCAAGAAAGCTATAGTCCATTGTTGCTGGAGCTTATACTTGAGTCTGCATCCCTTTGTCCATGGATAACTTTGTGTTCTTCCCAAGCTTGCCTTTTCTTGTGAGCTTGATATCGAGAGATGGATGAGGCGGAGGACTCAGTTTCTTCGATTCGCAGACGTGCCGACAGAGGTTGTCACTATTTTAATCTCCGATTTATATTAATAGAAATATCTTTTCCTGTCCAATAATATGTATTTAAATGAGGATTGAATTCATGGATGCTTTTAAATGCTTATATGTTATTGATTATATATGCTAGAGTAGGTCTAACATAATTATATATAGCATGCTTGTCTTGTTTGCTGAATGTTGAGAGAGCAAATTATTAATACAAGCGATAGTGGAAAAGCTCAATGGGGATCTACATCAACTATTTGGAATAAGGTATGTTTCGAGATCCTTTAGTGTTAGATGTTTGGTTTCTCTTACATATAGGAAAGGATTGATTTTTGCGATTACTTTGTCTATTGTGGTACCCGAAGCCATAGGAATTTTTCTCCGTAACAGAAATGGCGATCATACTGGGGAGTTCCTAGTCATTTCCTTTGGGGGTTTTTATCAGCATTCAATGTTCTTGAATTGCTTTGATTTCTCTGATTCTGAGTTGGGTCTGGGGGCATGTTTTCCTGGTAGTGTCTGATAGGAGTAAATTTTGTCTCAGCTTGTCTGTTTACCTTCTTTTTTATCTCTTTTTATTCCTGTACGCAAGTTTTGGCTTCACAGTCACATGTACACACAATTTTTACTAGGATATCCACGTATATACGTGGGGTTTCTTCACACAGTCACGTATGCCCTGAGTTTTGACTTTTAGGGGAAGATTAAATGTTGCTGGGTGAGTTTTGATGATTGCTGAGTCTCCTTGGATGCTTCTAGAGTCTGTATACATCTCTGTTTTTGACCAGAGACGCTTTTTAGTTTGAATTTTTTAAGAATGTTCTTGTCATTGCATTTTCTATTTTTTGTTTTGGGATTAGTGCATTAGGTCTCTTTTACCTTAGTGCTTTGCATGGGTATTGTTTGATAGTTCTTGCAGAGTCTGGGGGTGGTAGAGTCATTATTTTTCTTTATTATCTCATTTTAATTCAAAAAATACAGAAATATTTGCTTTTTTGCATCATTATGCATCATTGCATTTTGCGTTTTGCATAGTACTTGCACTAGGTTTGGTTGGAGAAGTATTAGACAAATTTTCATATAGGAATGATTGCATTTTCATTTGAAGGAAAATTTTGCATTTCACGTAGTAGCATACCCCTTTTTTCATTTGACACGATGCATTTGAATTGATTGTTAGGTGTGCATTTTACTTCTTGTTGCGTCATAACACCATTAGTTACACGATCATTTGCCCTTTTGAGTAATAAGCCAAGTAAAATCAATGCATAATAAAATGAATTACACTCTTTTATTTTATAGGGTGCACCAACAAGATTAGGTTTTAGGGTCTTGGAATAGTTCATTGTGAGTAAATTCTCCAAGACCACTAAAGGAAACATGTATGTGTCTGTCCAGGTGAGAGTGTGAAATTCATTGGTATAATTAGTGTTTCTCAGGATCCTCCTCTTACAAGGGAGTTAAGCACGAGGCAGTGTGAGCAGTTAATGATTGGGATGACCCTTGGTAATAATTGCGTAGCACCGGAGATATTTCCAGGATTGTATTCATATCTAGGGGCTCTTTCGGGAGTTTTGGGCTTTGCTACCCTGCCCATACGGTCAATCCTGCCTGCGATTGTCCGCCTGAACATTGATTATATTGAGGTGACCTTAGTTGCCTTACCTATGTTATCGAGGGGCTACTTCGCAGACGTCATTCTGTAGGTGTCCTGGCCAGGTGGGGGTCGGACAACACAGTCACTATATGCGTTGAAGCTGAAGGCCACTATAATTGGTTACGAACCTCTGCTTGTTGTGTATGGGAGTCTCAAGCCTCTCCTAGGTGAGACATACCTGCTTCATTCGGGAGCTCACATATCCTACCCTTGCTTGCTTGTGATTTGGCTTAACATTGTATAGGTGTATGCTAGTTTTCCTAGGGTTTGTATAATTAGAAAGAGTCTTTTTCATTTTTTGAGCCATTGTGGATTCAGGTGCGACACTTCACCATTCTTGTCGTTTAGCAAGAATTCCGCCTTCCACATCTCCTCTTCCTTTGGGAGAGAGAAATAGACAGTCTAGGTGGACTACTTCTCACATTGATTCACACACGATGGGATATCGTGAGGATGAGATTCTTGAGATGTCTTCTCCACCTCAAGAGGTTGGGGAGGAAGATCCTACTCCTGTATATGATCCTTCACCAGAAATACCTTCACATTTCGATTATGATCCGTCATTCACAGGTCGTCGGTATTGGTTTCCAGGCGAAGAGACTCACCATGAACCCATAAGCACTAGTCATGTTCGTTATGGCATGCCTGATATCCCTGCACATGATCTGGCACATCATGCTGAGTCAGAAATTGAACCTAGCACTACTCCTGGTGGCACTCCTATTCCTTTTCGTGCGGAGAGATTTGGGAGCACTAGTCATATTGCACCTTCCATCCCGGCGATGGAAGCTACCTCACATGTTCGCCCTAGACCTAGTGTTAGTTGTCATATGCGGATACCAGAACTGAGATGAGTGACCATAGGGAATACCACTTACATCCCTTCACATGTCCCTTTGTCCTCAATTCCTACTCCTTCGAATGCATTTTTGACAACCCTTCCTCCCCCTCATTCACGTGGTCCTTCGGGTCGGAATGTTGCTACTAGTCATGTTCGTATTATGACTGCTCGCACAGTAGTATCTTAGGATCAAGTATATCCTATTGTCTCGGGAGGTCATATTCCTGTTTCTAGATCATCTTACAGTCCATCGCAAGGAGTTCCCCATATCCCTACTTATGGAGCTTCTCATGGGACATCCCATGGGACATCTTATGGAGCTTCTCATGGATAATCTTATGGACCGCAGTATGGACAGAGCTATCAACCTTATGGGTACAGGTATCAATAACCCACTTACTCCTCTAATTATGGCTTTGTAGCACCGCATAGTCAAGGTACACCACATCATAATGCTTCCATGCAACCCTACACGGGTCAAATAGGAGGAGGATATTATGGCCAAGGCCATGGTATTTACAGTAGTCAGCCTTATATGAACCAAAAATATCAGGGAGTGTAGCATAGAGCGGATCAACCTAGGCTCCCTTTCCTCACAACTTTAAATTTACTTGACTTGTCGAGACTAATGAATGATCCGATATCTCATGACTCGGCTTGGCCGGCTGTCCCTAACAAGCTTCCCTTAGACATTCCCAAATTTGAGGGAAAAGTAGGAGAAGATCCTAGTGAACATGTCACTACCTTTCACATTTGGTGCTCTTCCAATTCCTTACATGATGACTCAATCCATTTGAGACTATTTCAACGCACCCTCACTGGGCCTGTAGTGAAATGGTACATAGAGTTACCAAGGGGGGCATTCATTTTGTTCAATGACCTTGCTATGACTTTCCTTAATCACTTCCAGCTACCCGCGTGTTACGACGTTGGTATAGAACTCTTGTCGACATTTCGATAGGACAAAGCCACACACATCTCAGACCATATCCAAGAGTGGTGTAGATGGAAGAGGTTGATTAAAGCTTTCATACCGTCGGATTTTCTCCTTGAGTGGTTCCCTAAATTGTTGCTACCTTACATCGCAAAGGATGTTTCTACATTTGGAGTCCAGAATGAGGAACAAGTAATTCTTAGGGCACAAGAATTGGATTTTATTTATGCTCAATCTAGACTGTTATATGAGATCATACCTAATGCTCTGTGTTCTAGTTTCAACCCCAAGATTAAGCCTGGACCACATGTCGATGGCATTGTGGGTTGTACAAGTACCAAACCTGCGGATTCAGTTGTGAAAAAAGTAAGTCAATTGTCTATTAATCAATCCACTTCGGGACAAGCCACGGCTTCGTCTCAACCCACCCAAATGGAGAGTATACTTTTCATGTAATCGTCAGACCAGAAGGGCAACCAGCAACCCGGAAGGAATAAGAAAAAGGGTAAAAACAATCATAAGGGTGGGAACAAGAACAAAAATGCCAATTTTAATGACAAGAACACCCGCAATGCTAGGGGGGACAAGTAGTCTAAATGTAAGGTTAAGTTTCCTTGCAAATTGTGTAAGGATGACCACCTCACTCACTTATGCCCTCGTATGGAAGATGCCTTGAGGTTCATAGCACAGGGCCCAGCTGTGCTGACCAATCCTTTACGCCATAATCAAAATATGAACTCAAGGACCCATTATCCTCATTTTGCATCGGGTGGAGATCAAAATCCATCAAAAACCAGTATTGGTCATGGTTGCATCAAAATGGTGCGTGCTACTAAGTTTGTGACTCGTGCGAAGGACTATGGTACGTCACAACCGGACCTTGGGAAGGAATCCACTCCTACTGAGAGCCCTTTGCGTATTGAAAACCCTAGGGATAAGCTTGAGATTTTACCTTGCATTCCTAAGGGAGTCCTAAAGCATTCGAGGCACAATCCTAATGCCTGAGCTGCCCAGAACTATTATGTTGTCGAGGATTTGGGCCAAAATCCTTGTGCAATGTTTGCACTTGAAGTACTTCAGAGTTGTCCTTTGCAAAGGAAAGCTTTGCTTTCTGCTCTTGGGGTGAATGATGATAGCTCTTCTTTTGTCATCAAATTTGAAACCATGGGACTACAGCCTCTCTTTCCTTAATACATGTCTCTCTTGATTCATGTAGAATATCTTAATATGACCATCAAACGCACTGTGATTGACGAAGGCGCTGCTGCTTCCGTGATGTCTTTGTCATGTTGGAAGGGTTTGGGTTCTCCCGAGTTGTCTAAATCCGCTACCATGTTGATTGCCTTTTATGGTATATTGTATCGGCTGCACGAAATTCTTCCTTCTCTTAAGGTCCATTTGGGAGGGAAGACTGTCACGATCGAGGTCGAGTTGGTTGATGCGCCCCTTGATTACAATCTTTTACTGGGTCGAAATTGGATGTATAGTATGCAAGCCATAGCCTCTTCTCTATTTTGAGTAGTATGCTTTCAATTTAATGGGAAGATTGTTACGATTGATCAGACATCATTCAAGAATCCGAGTGTCAATGCATCATCAGGAGCTTCTATCCCGATTATCGATCATTCTTAGCCGGCATCTGGGAGTGTGGGTGTAGGTATGGATCTATCCCTTATGGGGAACCTTAGTTTTCCTGCACCCGTTCTTATGATCAGATCTAGTTTTGGTGGGGCTTCATCTTCATTGAATTCAGTGTCTTTTCACACTACCCATATGGAAGATCCTTGGATTCTTCCTTCACCGAGTCCTTTGAATGGACCTATTGAAACAGACGTGTCATTTCCTATAGCAATGATAGCATATCAAGTGAATCTTAATGGTGTTGCAGAGCCTAGTCCTTCCTCTTCACGGACAGAGGAGGAGGACCCGTATGTGCTACCTGCATGGGAAGTTGAGTCCTCTCATGCACATGATTTCCTTGATAGTGTTTTTCCATAATATGAAGCTATTATTGAGGCCATGTCTGGGGTTGAGCCACCTTGGGAAGAGTTACATCATAGATATTATTTTCTTCCAGAGCTTGACTGTTTGGAATGTGAGGACTTTAGGGTGATTCTTAGCGAGAAGATTGGTAGTCCCGTGGTTCCATTAAGCTCTCCTGGTCAGATGGCTGATGGGAACATGGCGAATATATCACCTACTATTCCTATCAATATCTCTTGCGATCCTGGCAAGATTGAGAATGTCTGTATTGGGGCAGAATGTTCCCATGCTGAGATTCAGGAGTGTACCGAGCTGTTTAAAGAGTTTCAAGACATCTTTGCTTGGTCATACGAGGAAATTTCAGGTATCAACCCTCGTATTTTCGAACATGAAATTATGACCTATCCAAATGCGAAGCATGTTTGACAGCGTTTACGTGCGGTGAATCCTAGAAAAGCACCTGCGATTAAGGCTAAGATAGAGAAACTGTTAAAAGCCAGTTTTATCTATCCCGTTCCCTTGAGAGAGTGGGTTTCAAATCCCGTTCTGGTTTATAAGAAGTAGGGAATGATCCGTATATGCATTGATTTCCGTGATTTAAATTGTGCTTGTCCTAAGGATATTTTTCTCACACCATTTATTGATCAAATTTTGGATGAGTGTGTAGGAAATGAGGTATTTTCCTTTATGGATGGCTTTTCTGGATATAATCAGATTCATATCAAACCTTGGGATCAACACAAAACTGCAATTATTTGTCCTTGGGGTACGTTTGCATATCAGAAGATGCTTTTTAGTCTTAAAAATGCCGGAGCCACATTTCAACGGGCTATGACCTCGATTTTTCACGATCTCAAATTGATTATTGAAGTCTTTTTGGATGACCTTACTGCTCATTCTCGGCTGAGAGTGCATCATCCCTACCATTTGAGATTAGAATTCAAAAGATGCCGCCACTACCTTGTTAGGTTAAATCCACATAAGTGCATCTTTTGCATGAAGTCTGGTCACTTGCTAGGATTCATTGTTTCCAAGGACGGTATAAGAGTCGATCCCTTAAAGTTTGAGGCAGTACTTCAATTGTCTCCCCCACGAAATATTAGACATCTTCAATGTTTGCAAGGCATGGAAAATTTCTTATGGAGATTCATGGTTAACTTTGCCAATTTGACTAAAGGATTTATGCGTCTTTTAAAGAAGGACACTACCTTTTGCTGGGATGAGCGAGCCCATGATTCCTTTGATTCTCTTAAGTGAGCCTTAGCATCGGCCCCCATGCTTAGTCCACCCGACTATAGCCGTGAATTTTTTATTTATGTGGCCAAGTCCATGGGGATGATTGGTATGGTTTTGGTTCAGGAGGATGAGGAGTCATGAGCATGTCATATATTATTTGGGTTGGAACCTTATAGATGTGGAAATCTGTTATTCCCATGTGGAGAAACTTGCCTTAGCTATTGTTCATGCGGTTCAGATATTGAGACACTACATTCTCCTTTGCTAGACCTTGGTGGTAGCTCATGTCAATCCATTTTAGTTCATCCTCACTAGAAGGATGATCAGGGGAAAGTATAATAAGTGGATTGTTATTTTGCAAGAATTCGATCTCGAGTTTGTTTCGACGAAATTGAAGAAATTGTTAATTTTTGCGGAGCTCATTTTTGATTTCCCAAGTGAGGAGGAGGAGGAGGTTTATGAGGATACGTTTGTCGATGAGCATATTTTTCTATCTCAACTTTGGATCCATGGTATGGGGATATCATCATATATTTACAAACATTGAAGGTCCCTACTCACTTTTCACGGGATGAGCGATGACGATTGCGTCACGTATCTAAGAACTACGTTATAGTGGATAACACTCTGTACCGACATGGGGTAGATTCCATTTTGTGTCATTGTTTAACCCATGAAGAGGTTGAGGTTGTGCTGAATGATTTCCACAGAGGGGCGTGTGGTGGTCATTTATCTGGACTTTCTACAACCCAGAAAATCTTGAGAGCGGGATATTTTTGGCCATTGATCTTCAAAGATTGTGTCAATGTGGTCAAGAAGTGTCACCTTTGCCAGGTGTTTGCACGCAATATATGCTCACATCCTGCCCCATTACATATGATTATCACCGCTGGTCCCTTCACCAAGTGGGGGCTTGACTTAATGGATTGCAACCCAACTTTAGCTAGGGGGCATCATCATATTATAGTGCCTGTTGATTATTTCACAAAATGGGCTGAGGCTATGCCCACAATTAAATCCGATGGTGAAACAGCCGTGCATTTTGTATTCAACCAAATTATTACTCGGTTCAGTATTCCGAAAGAGCTTGTCACTGACCATGGTAGGCACTTTCAGAATCGAATGATGGAAGAGTTGGCCTTGAAGTTAGGGTATAAGCAAGAACACTCCTCTTCTTATTACCCTCAAGCGAATGGATAGGTTGAAGCAGTGAACAAATCACTTAAGTCCATTCTCCAACGAACCATCGCACAAAACGAAACGAATTGGCATATCATGTTATATCCTGCTTTGTGGGATTATAGGACCATGGTTAAGACTGCCACCGGTTTTTCTCCATATCAGCTCATACATGGAGTGGAGTTTGTCTTGCCGGTTGAATGCGAAATCCCTTCATTGAAGCTAGCCATAGAGCTTTTACCAGATACTTCCGCATTGGAGGAACTTTTGGTCCACTTAGAGCAGCTTGATGAGCAACGCCGAGATGCCTTAGTGGCTCTAGAAGTAAATAAGCGTCTTGTTAAGGTCAAGTATGATAAGTCTGTCTGTCCGAGGAGGTTTAGTGAAGGTGATTTGGTCCTTTTGTGGGATCAAGCTAAAGAACCCTTGGGGGCAGGGAAGTTTAATCCAATGTGGCATGGTCCTTACGTCGTCAAGCATGTGTTAGATAAGAGCATCTATGAGCTGGTGGATTATGAAGGGACAGCCTTGACGGAGCCTAGAAATGGGATCTATCTTAAAAAATACTATGCATGATCTTCAGCCAGAGCTGATTATTGCATATTATTGTACAATTTTTTGCATAGTTAGGTTTTCTTATGGTGATCTGGTTTGTTGATTAGCTTTCGTTTCTTAGGGTAGATGTCAATGGAGTCTTCCACTTACATAGGATTTGCTGATGGTGCTAGCCACCACACTCAACACTCAGCCTCTATTGCTTGGGTGATTTATACTCCTACAGGTCAGGTATTGTCTTCAGGAGGTGTATGTTTACAACCTTCTGTGAACAATGTTGCTGAGTATAGTGCCGTTATCGAGCTATTATGGGATGCCATTTCACATGGTGTTCTCTCTCTTGAGGTACATTTTGATTCATAGTTAGTAGTGTCACAGTTGAATGGCTTGTATCGTATTAGGGATCCGACATTATTGCGAAGATTCTTACGTGTCAGATTGTTAGTACGACAATTTGACAACATAACATACATACATGTTTCAAGAATTTTTAATCAAGTTGTTGACTCATATGCTAAATATGTGTTAGATTGGAATTTGTTTCATAGACCATAAGCACATCACAAACATACATTTTTTCACACATGTAAATAAATAAAATCGATCATCATAAAATTTTTTCATTAAAACATCCAAAATGTGACGTCATAATACATAAGTGTCATAATACAAAAATGGGGCTTCCGAGCCACCAAAATATAATACACAGTAGTACAAAAATGAATCACTCTCAGGTCTCTAAGCCTGTGGATGAGGAGGGAGGTTTTGATCATGGTAGCACACCATGACTCTAGCTATAGTCGTCAGAATAATTGAACCCATGCTCGTGGTACACCAACCACTTGAAATTGCATGGCCTCAGGCAAGTCCTCGACTTGCGCCATGGGTACCCTGTGTGTCAAGCATACAAAGTTTGTGTGGATGCTTTGGAGCGTTTTCTCTGCATCCACACCCATGATATCATCTCCTCTTCCCCTCCGTCTATGATGAGTGAAACTGTCAGGCCGCCGTGGTCCAACATCTGCATACATATGACAGATTGTCACTATGTGTCGTCACACCAAAACATGTCTTTTGAGTCTATATATAAAAAAATACAATTTTTTTTTATAATTCACAAAACTTTAAAAAGAGGGTTTGGGATTCATTACCAATATCACCGTATGCTGCTCCTGGTGGTAGGGGCATGTTCGGATCTCCCTGGAAATCTATTGCCGCATAGGTATAATCATCGATGGCAATAATCTGCCACCGCCACCATGGAAAGAAGTCAGCTGGGTAGGGGTTAGACACCCTACCTCTGCCCAGTCTACGCATAGCATCTACCCAACATCGTTGGGCTGTATCTTGAACCCCATGAGGAGGAACGTCAACTCTAGGGCTTAGCCCCGGTACACGCTCAAATAAGAACGTGCTCAGCATGTTTCCCAAACCAAAGTTTCATACCCTGCCCATCTTGCAGTCATTGAGCTGTTGCTTCATGTTACTCAATAGCACAGTGCTCCAGTTGTACACTATAGGTCTCATGCACTCCACTGCATAGAACATCAATGGCCGCGAGGCCTGGTGGAGTGATGCTAGACCAACTATCCTACCGAGTGCCAATAGTATGGCCTTCAGTCCTAGCACCTGGATGGAGTTTGTCGAGATTTGAATCCCAACATTTTTCATGTATGAAAAATAGTATACTTCAATGTACTCATCAATGGTGAGGCCACCTCCGGGCCCGCGAGAGCATAGGTTCACCACCTCTCCCCGTCGGGACAGTCCAATAATGAAATATATGTCCTCCACCTCTATAGTGAGGGACATCCCATCGATACGAAAGGACTCTAAGTCTGGATCCCAGTAGTCTACTAGCATCTGTAGGAGTCTTGGTTTGGCCCTCAGGCTGCCAAGACACCAAAACTTGTGTAGCCCACATACACGTAGAGCTTGTTGAGCCATTAAATCACCCCGAACAGCCTCTTATACATCTCCATGTTCTCTCTCCCTCCATTCTAGAACCATCCTACACATTAAAAGTATTTTTTGGTCAATATATACCTTAAAAAACCATGTGCGCGGCCGCATATGCAACTATTTGCAAAACAGCTGCGTATGTACGCGGTTTTAGGCGATTTTTTCGCATATAGCCTGCCCTATATGCGGAAAAAGCCTTGATATCCACATGGGCTGGAATGACCAATTTAGACTGGCCTAAAAATAAAATTTGACCATGGAAATTGAAAAATCTTGCATGAAAATGGAAGAGGAGGACATGAGAAGTTACCTGGAACAAACGGTGTCGAATCTCGCCGGACGAAGCTCCCGGAATTCGCCTTGGAAGTTCTGAGCTCAAATGGGTAAAAATTTCAAATGATATATACTTTTTGAATTTTTTACTATTTATAGAAATTTTTTGAAATTTTTTACCCCCTTTCTATAGTTTTGAACCGTTTCTGACCATTTTGGACTAATCTGATGATGTAGGAGTCCGTTTTGACCGCCGTTTTGACCATTGTTTTGACCCGTTCGTGCCACTTTTAGGTATTATGTCTAAACTGACATATAGATTATATTTCACATCCATTTGCATTTTGCATGACCTTATGACCATTTCATTATAACCTTAGGTATGAACCCATTCTATCTTGTCACGGAACCTTCTTGTTGTTTTAGAAGTGACATGATGTGAATGGTAGAGCTTGAACACACATGGGTGCCCTAGTTAGCTCCCTTTTTGTATTTGGTGCCCATGCTGACATTTTTTCCTTTAGGGTGTGGGAGTCCTTTGTATAGTATCGCCATGTCTTTGTGCAAGAGGCTCATACTCCCATTGACCTTTTTACTGGCCTTTGTCCCCATGGCTCCCTTATGTCAAGTTGTGATTGCATTATCATGAGTTTTTCCTACCTCATTGAGCCTTATGCTAGCTTCCCTGACTTTGATTATCAACTATATAGCCCGAGCTTATCTCATGTCTAGCCACGCAGAGCCATTTTACATATCCTTTGCAGCTTGATTCCTCATTTTTACCGGGAAGGGACTTTCCCTCGAGTGTCATTATCCTACACATGTGTCCTTGCATTGAGCATAGGTATGTTCCGCTGCTTGGAACTGGTTTGTTTTCCCATTGACACTCATCTCCTCATAGTCTGTAACTATAAAGCACTTTTATTCTTTTTCAAGCTTTTCAAAATATTTGAAAAAGTCCAAAAAAATAAAAAAACCAAAAAGCCAGACAAGAAAAGATGTTATCTTTGGCAGCGGTCGAGTCATGTCACCTTCGAATAGAGCACTGTATATCACATTCGTTGGTTGGGTTAATAGTTTGAATTTAGAAGCTGTACTAGTTTCTCTGAGTTTATCTCCACTGACTGGTTAAGCTTCCAGTCCCTATGGAGACTCTATCGATGCCTCCTGTGTCACAGAGATGTCCTAGTTTTGTATATCGAGTCTATGCAACCTACATTTAGTCACCATTTGCCTTTATGCTCTTGTTTGAAGGAAGTTGAAACCTGAGTCGACCATTCCTCAGTTCTCTTGACTTTGCATGTCGGCCATTCTTGGTACTGATACTAGTTCGTGCATTTTATGACCGAGTCCTTCCACATTATACAGCCTTGCTGAGTACCTCATGTTGGATGATGAGGGATGCATTAATGCCCTCCTTCCAGCAAATTTCATCCCATCGACTTCAGATAATATATTCTGGGATAGGCATTAGAGGAAATTTCAACTCAAAATGGGCCTTTTAACTTTTATACAAATTCCATGTCATCATGTGTTATCCAATGAAATTGATTTAAATTTGAAATACCGTATAGGTCTTAAACACTTTTTTAATATAAATTTGGGGATAGGTATCATAAAAAATACTACTTTTTTTGTTTGTATTTTTGACATATCTCCCCGTGTTTTTACTCAAATTTTGATCGGGAGAGCTCGTTGGATGTGGAATTAAATTCCGCATCCAACGAGTACCCACTCAGCATACTTTTGACGGACCCCGCTACCCCAAAAACAAGAAATACCTGAAAAACGAAATGAATCATTTCATTTTTCAGGTATTTCTTGTTTTTGGGGTAGCGGGGTCTGTCAAAAGTATGCCGAGTGGGTACTCGTTGGATGCGGAATTTAATTCCGCATCCAACGAGCTCTCTCGATCGAAATTTGAGTAAAAACACGGGGAGATATGTCAAAAATACAAACAAAAAAGTAGTTTTTTTCTTTTCTTCCTCCAAAATTAATAAATATTATTTTATTATTTTAACTATTATTTTATTAGTTCATTTTAGGAGGCCCATTTTGAGTTGAAATTTCCTCTAATGAATCTAGAGTCATTTTTGAGTGCCTTGAGACTTGCAGTCATCAGTGGTAGGTTCTCTCACCATCGACAGTTTTGGGAATACAACAATGTACCCTGATCGATGGATCCTCTCAAGTGTTCGACCTCAACACATTTATTCACACTTGTTAGTTTGCACTCTAGTACCTTGATTCCCATTTTCATTATCGGTGGGTGATCTCGCGTTTGTTAACGGTATACATCAATGACCGGTAATCAGACGATGGACTACTATGTTTGACCTTGACACCTCTATTCGCATAGTAGGACATGTACTTGTAGCGTATTATATAGAAGACCTTCCATATTGGTGGCATTTCATATATGCTACCTCCTTGATCATGCCAGTGTTCATGAGATTTCAGCTCTTGTGACTTGATTCTAGTGTATGTTAGATATTTCCAGCCATTATGGAGATCTTGATCCATTATATATCTTCAGCCTTCATGGAGATCATGATCCTTTGTATATCTTCATCATGGAGATTCTGATCTATCTATATTGTACGTGGCCATGACCACATATGTCATATTTTGTATCATGCCTATTCATCGCCATTGTACTCTTAAGTATCTGGGACTGCTATATCTACTTGCAGTTATGTGCAGAGTTTGATCATTGTATTGCACTATTTTATGGCTGGTTCTTCCACCTGATTCTTCATCACTCCACTTCTGGGATGGACTTATAATGTATTTCAGCCATTGTATGACCCCTCTGACCTCACACATTAGGGGGCATGTGTTATAGCTGATTTTACCACACATGGTGGATCACACCTTTATGGCCTTCCCTATCCCTCTGCAGACTCTTTAGGCCCCATGGACCATTTTTGTACCTTTGATGTTTCCAAGATCATCCCTAAAAACATGCATTATTTTCTATACGTGACTTTTAAACCTATTCTCGCGTATATACGTGGATTTGACCCTTAAACCTACGTACATTGGGATGTGTGCAAAAGGGAAAATAGTTTTGGAATTTTTCTTGATGTGGATCTGAGTCACCTGTCTCTTAGCCTTCCATATGCCTTGAGATCGCTCGTATTTGACCTTCCATTATCCCATTCAAGCACTATATAAGGAACCCTTTGGATACATTGAAGGGGGAGGAATTGAAGAGCAAGAAAACTATAGTCCATTGTTGCTAGAGCTTATAATTGGGTCTGCATCCCTTTGTCCCTTGGAGAACTTTGTGTTCTTCCCAAGCTTGCCTTTGCTTGTGAGCTTGTTATCGAGAGATGGAGGATTGAAGTGGTGGAGGCCTAGGTGGAGGACTCAGTTTCTCCGATTCGTAGACATGCCGACAGAGGTTGTTACTATTGTAATCTCTGATTTATATTAATAGAAATATCTTTTCCTATCCAATAATGTGTATTTAAATGAGCATTGAATCCATGGATGCTTTTAAATGCTTATATGTTATTGATTATATATGCTAGAGTAGGTATAACACAATTATATATAGCATGCTTGTCTTGTTTGCTGAATGCTGAAAGAGCAAATTATTAGCACAAGCGAGAGTGGAAAAGCTCAACGGGGATCTACATCAACCGTCTGGAATAAGGTATGTTTCGAGATCCTTTAGTGTTAGATGTTTGGTTCCTCTTGCATATAGGAAAGGATTGATTTTTGTGGTCACTTTGTCTATTGTGGTACCCCAAGCCATAGGAATTTTTCTCCGTAACAACAAGAATCTCTGCCATGAAAAGGTTTAACATTCATCCTCTGCAAATTTTATCCATCTACTGAAAACTTGAAGCCATTACAATGAAGAGCCTCTATGCTCTTGAAAATACCAACCCTAAAACTATCAATTAAATTTTAATTTATAGAAAAATAACCTCTACCTAACCTTGAATTTGAAACCTAACTGAACTCTAAAAATAGAAACAGTTGCAACAAATTTCCTTCATTTCAGGATGCGGACTGTTGAACAATAGGTTTCAAAGTCCCTCCTGCATATCTCTAATGGTGATAGCTGTTTGAAATAAGAAATAGGTTTTTTAATTGACCATGTTTTCGACAAAACCCATGTCTTATTTTTCTCTTATTCACCTCTAGATCCTCGGATTATTCCTTTAAAACCGATGACTTAGATAGTAAACTTGTAAATTTCTGGAAAAATACCCTGTGAAGATCTTTTAAATTCTCCCAACCTGTGATACCTGTGTAAAATCGGAAGGAGGTTTTTGAATATAGGCCTTTGGTAAAGAAACAACTCTCTCATGTTCTTTAAATTCAACTCCATTTGGATGAAACAATCCTTGGACTTTGATGGCTAAAACAATATTTTAAAAACTTGAAAATTGCCCTGTACAAATCCGTCTTTTTTCCCAATCCATAATACCTGTGTAAAACCTGAAGGAGGTTATTAAAGACAATCATGTTCTTAAGAAACATTGATCAGTGGAATTAATATGGAACATTGATCAACTTGGTCAAATTATATGGCATGGACACGTGTTCCGGATTTAACCCTGAGCAAGTTTATTCCGCGAATTTGAGAATGTAGTTTCTCCGTGCAGGTTGATGCAGCGGAATTTATTATGGACGTTGGATGATGTTAGCTATCATCTGCGCCGTTTCTCTATGCTACTTCTACTGTCGCTTCTGCAAACTACCATGCTAGTACTGGTGACCTCAATGCCTCCTCAAACGATTGCAACTTTGGTCTTTGGCTATATTTTGCAATGAATCTCCCATTGTATCACATGTATGGGATGAAATTCCACTGTTTCTTGTTATTCTGTATCTTAAATGTTGTGACTCTAATCCACAGCCCGGAAGTTCATTTAATAAGAAATATAAAGGCCAAAGACTATGAACAATTCATGTTTGGTTTTGACAATTGCATGATCTAACACTAGCATTGCCATCTAATTCGATATATGAACTAGTTCCATTTGCAGTAAAGTATGGTGAAGGAAATCAGAGATCAATGCTACCACTTCTGAAGCATTATTAATCTAATATTTAGTCTTAATACTTTAAAACCATATAACCATCCTTCCAGTATAGTAAATTCAAATTCATGATGAAAATTGCCAATGTAATTAGCTATTTCTTTTGCAACCTTCAAGTCTTGAGAACCCTGCAGACAAATGAAAAAGATATGGAGCTTTGATCCCCACTGTCTCACAACCTCGGTGCCTACCAAATAGCGAGAAGCCACAACAAATAATGAAGATTCCAATCCACCCATCAACAATACGCTAAAAGAAAATCTGTCATAAGTCTTTTTTTGAACTGCTTGCTCAAATGCTTCTTGTAAAACCAAGGGATCATACGGAGTTGATGGAATAACCTCTGAATACCAAAGTGGGTTGTACCATGAGATGATTTAATAGCCTCTTCTATATTCTCGAGAGAGTTGATGCTTTCAATTTTAGCAATGACATCAATATCATTACCAAGAGATCGAGCAACAATATATCTTTTCATACGTTTGATTACTTATACTGATTTTACAAAAGATAAGAAATTGTGGGAAACATAGCATTCTTCTCATGTACCAATCTCCCAGGTATATTGTTTAGAAATATTATATCTGCTCCAAAATAATGTTAATGTTGCTTCCTTTGTTCACGTTGGGCCCCTATATTTTGTTTCGTTTTCCAATATGGATATTATCCTACATTTAAAAGAAATCTT
Organism: Pseudotsuga menziesii; assembly: GCA_001517045.1. Classification (NCBI taxonomy): domain Eukaryota; kingdom Viridiplantae; phylum Streptophyta; class Pinopsida; order Pinales; family Pinaceae; genus Pseudotsuga; species Pseudotsuga menziesii. The sequence goes on along the minus strand of LPNX010880091.1, from coordinate 383,392 downwards.
GATGTTTTTCCATTTATATACACTAAATGTTTTAATGTATAGCAAGGGACAATTAAATTAATACTGTTTGTGTGAGCTTGGCGCTTAGGTGGAGTTTGACTTGTTTTCATGCTAACTTTTCTTGAATGTTGATGTGGCCGGTGCATGCGATCATATGCTCTCTGTGTTGAGTGGCCTTGTGCCAAATATACATTTTTTAATAAAAATAAAATCCCTTTTGTTCATATTTTGCAAAAATAAACCTTAGTAAAATAAAAATTTGACTAAAATCCAAATTTAAATATAAACCTAATGTTTATATTTTTATTTTAAAATGAACAAAATTCATTCTATTTATAAGGATTCATTTATTTTTACTCAAAACACTTCTAACCCTTTCTCTTACTAGAGAGGAAAATTCCATGCATCATTCAACCAAATAAAACCTTGCAACTGCTAGATCACCAAGGGAACTTTGAAAATTTTAAAGGCGATAAGACCAATTTCGGCAAAAATAAATTTAGTGCTAACAACTGGCTCCAACTAGGGATGCTATCCTCCCTACGAGATAGAAAAGAACCCCGTAGACTAGGTGCCAAATCCATTCCGCTGCCCCCAATCGTTTTCTGAAATCCTCAACCTATTCTGACATGTAACCACTTTGAAACCATTTTGCAAAAAAATTCCTGTCAACCTGTAAACTGTCACATGTCATACTCTGAAGACTCAAAGCAACTGTAACTACAAACCTTAACTTGTAACTGAACTGCACTTGAAATTGAAACTAAACTAAAAAATGGTGAAAGAAATGCTCGCCATGTCGATCTTATTCATGCCTACCTATCCTACTTAACTAAGCACAAATGCCCAATCAAGGAAAATCTGACTTCCAATAAAGCCAATCAAGCAATTTATCCAATAATTCCGTTTCTTCCTCATGCTCGATTGAAATTAGAACATATGAACATAATGATAAAAAGATATGATGAAAAGTATGTCATTTGCTACAAATACATAACCAACTATCCCATCTAAATTTTCTTCCATGTATTCTGCTATCGGCTCATAAAAAGCATGACAAATTTCAAAATATTCAATAACCTGTTTGTCATGACAAGGTTGTCCAAAAAGTAACTCCTCTTGCATACTGTCAAACTGATCTTCAAAATAACTTTGAAAGGAACTCTCATGACTGTTTTCAAATGAAATATCCACAATTTCATTCAAAATTTATGAATTTAAAACTTCACCTTCCTTATATGCTTCAGCAGAAATATCATTCTTTTCTCCAATAGAATCAAGCAAACAAAATCCTTCTTCTTGAGATGAAATTTCTGAATGGGAAAGATTTAAAGAAGCATTTATTTGAGAACCCTTACCTCTTTCTTCGTAATCCAATTTGTCATTGCAAACCACTGATTTTTCCACATGCCGAGATTGACTGGATAATTGTTTATCCTCCTCATCCTCCACTTCTAAAAAGTTTATGAAATTTTCCATATCCTCAAAATTTTGTTTTTGTTTAGAAGCTTTAAGTCTTTGTTGCAATAGTTCAAATGAAGAATACCACAAAGGTAAACAATCACCTTCAGCACACTCACTATCCTTTCTTTTTTCATCCTTTTGACTTTGAATTACAATCCAATATCTTTCACTAACAGGCCTTGAATTCACAAAATTTATAGCTGATTTTTTGGGTACAACATCCAAATACTCATCCTCGTATTCATCATATATAGGCATGCTGAAATATTTTTTATAATCACCACTAACCAAATTTGTAACAAGCTGTTTGCAATCTTCAGAAAACAAATTAGTAGAACCATCTTCTTTTACATCACTAGGCTGATCATCTTTTTGCTCACAAAAAACAAAATTGGCATGCAAGGCAAGTTCTTTTTGTTTATGTGGCTCAACCAATTCTAATTTCTTTTCCATTTTATCACCACTATCTTGGTCTAAAATGTTTTTAGACAACCTAATATTGTCTTCAACCTCCAAACAATCAATAAACATGTGCTGCAATGTGACTGACTTTCTCTCCACAAGAAGTAATGACAGTTCAGGAGGAAAGGTAGTTGCATAATAAAGTTTAGCAGCGTTTTCAATAAGTTGGATTTTTTTGTCGTGTTATAATAAAAACTTGGAAACCTCTTGTTAAAACTAGACATGGTTTCACCCTCCTGTTTCTTCATGGACTAGAACTCTGAAAGTATTTGGTCTAATGACCTCCTCTTAGCCAAAAATTTCAAAAAGATGTCAGAAAGCTCTTCCCATGTACTGATGGATTCAGGCTGCAAGTGATTAAACCATTCCTTAACATGTGCTTGCAAGGATTGGGAAAAATCCCTCATGCAAATATCATCATGTTCTACTTCAAAGAGGTCAAGGAAAAGCTCAAAGGCTTGTAAATGTTTTTCAGCTGTAAGGTTCTTGGATTCTCCATCAAACTTAGGAAGGTAAATGTAGTGCTTTGTAGGAAAATCATGAAGAACATGAGGTAGATGAAGTGGTCTATATTGGTTTGGAATATTGGAAAAAACAGGGCTATGTGGGACCGATGTATTGTCAACTTTGGTTTCATGAGGTTCACAAGGATGATCTTTAAGGTCATGTGGTTCAAATGAAGGATTTTGATCAAAATAAAATGTACATGATGATGGAATACTTTCAGTTCTTAAAGAAGGATATACATGAGTAAATTCATGGTTTTGTTTTGAGTGCAATTGTAACACCCCGGTTTTGACCCCGTTGCACTAGATGTATATGATGTATATATATTGTAATGATCATGGTGCGGAGCTAAAGGCCAAAGCCCCACCATTGATCGGTAATGCTATGTTTTGGATTTAAATTGTCATTGATGGTATATCGGGGCATGCGGCATATATTATGATGGTCATCATGTAAAATATGCATCTACAATTAATTAAAATAAACGCAACCAGCTACGGTCGCGGCAACTAAATCGAAAGGGCATGATTTCCTAAGGATAAGGGGGGAAAACTATTTAACCTATGGGGCCAATGGGGAAAAGCCAAATGTCTATGAGAAAACCCATGAAACTGTCAACTACCTTTCTTGTCTTTTTCCCCAATCATTTATTTCTGCCAGAATGTGGTTGAATTAGTTATTGCATGGAATGGGAAGAGTATGGGAAACCAAATTCGAATTGGGCAGAGAACCATTTTTGAAAAATGTGTTCTGACTTCCTTGGCAAGGAAAATGCCCAAAAATGTATGCCATTCTACCATACATCCACGTTTTCCATTTTCCTCACCATTCTCCTTCACGTTGGGGCTTTTGGGAGCAGCTGGAGTTTTTCCTGTGTTTTTCCTTCCACGTTTTTGGCTGTTGGCTTCATTTTTTTCCCATGTATGGGAGGTCGTTTTTGTAGTGCTGGGGATTGGGTTGTTTTCCTCACGTTTTGGGAGCTGCTGGTTCATTTTCCATTCACAATTTTGTCTGATCCTCCTCACGCACAGCAAGCTGGGAGCCGTTTTGCTGCTATTGCCCACAATTTCCTATAGGGAGCGATTTCACTCTCAAGAATTGGGTGCAGTCTGTCTAAATTTTGTTTCCTACTTACTTTATTGCCCTGGACGAACTGCTGATTTCCCTGTGTCGGAATTGTGTTGCTGAATGTGCTGGGGAATTGTTGTAAATTCGTTTGAGAGTCATTTTGGCCACGATAGGGCTAAGAATGACTCAGGAATTGTTTCCCTATTTAAGCTGTAATAGCTAAATTAATTGCTGGAGTGCAATAGTTGGTCTTTGGACTGTGTGAGGAGTAAGGATTTTGGCTTGGTTGCTTGATAAACCTGGTGCTGGAAACCACACAGACAAAACTAGAGGGCTGGCCTTCTTCTCCATCACCCCTGAATAGCATTGGAAGGGAATGCAGGGCCTGAGGGACTGTGTAGCAGAGAAGGGACTGATTCCTTGTGTTGGGTGTGGATGGGTGTCTTAGAGGTCAGGCTAGTTCTGGTGTAGGTGTTCTTGGCTCTGTAATGAGCTCACTAGCTTAGCAATTTGCCTTCTCCAGCTCCTTAATGGCCTGATAAACCCAACTGAGTTGGCTTGGCTGTGTTTTGGTTATCTTTGGCTATGTGTCAGCCTGCTAGTTCCCTTATTCCTTGGAGAATCATGCCCAGCTCGGGGGTGGCAGCGTTGCTGAGAGATTGATGAGCACGCTGGCCTATGGTTGGGTGGAACGTTGCAGCAACGTAGCTGGTTGTGGAAGGAGGTCTTCATAAGATAAGTGCTCTGTCCATTTTACTTCTGCAACTGTAAATTCTGTTAACAAAATTGATGAACATGCTTAATGAATGCTTGCTCAAATGTATGATGTTTCCACTGTGTTTGATAAGTAGTTGCATCTATGCATGATAAATGTTCAATGTGCCTGTGTAGGCATTCTGTTTGTGCTAATTTTTATGCATACATATGTTCATGGGCTCTTAGCCTGGTTGGTTTAAGCTCGTAGTTGCGTCCTTTATGCCGGTCGGAGGCTTGGGGACGTGACAGCATGGTATAAGAGCTCATGTTGCAGCATGGGCCTGCATGAGCCACCAAGATGCAGTAACAGGGGTTAAATTTCATTCTGCCCAGCAGAAGTCAGAATGTGAACGACTGTAAAGTTTCAAAAATTTGGCTAAGTATGGGGCAGTCGGACCACTGGAGGAAGTGGAATTCCGCCGTTGCGGAAGGATTGGAGAAGTGGACTTCCTCTGTTGCGGAAGGATTGGTGAAGTCCTCCATCCGACGTTGCGGATGGCGAAGCGATCTTTGCCCGACGTGAAAGTCACCCGACCGCCGACACCACAGAAAGGTTAAAAATAAAAATAAAAATTTGTCTAAGTGTTGGAGTAATCGGAAGGGAAAGTGGTCCGACGTCCGATGTTCCGAGAGTCCGCTGATGTTCGACGTTAAAATTGTTCTCCGTAAGTGCCGATCGGGAGAAGTTAAGATTTGGCGAGCCGCCGTTGTGGAAGCCAAATCCATTTGGCTTCCAATGTGAGAGTCAGCCGACGCCCGACGTTGCGGAAGGTTGGAACTTCCGGGGAGCCGACGTTGCGGAAGGTTGGAACTTTCGAGGAGCCGACGTTGCGAAAGGTTGGAACTTCCGAGGAGCCGACGTTGCGAAAGGTTGGAACTTCTGGGGAGCTGACGTTGCGGAAGGGTTGGAACTTCCGGGGAGCCGACATTGCGGAAGGTTGGAACTTTCGGGGAGCCGCCGTTGCGGAAGGCTGGAGCTTCCGAGGAGCCGTCGTTGCGGCTGCCTAGATGAATAAACCACCCGAAGCACAAAGGCTTTCGATAGCCGATCAGAGAGTCAGCCGACAGCCGATGTCGATGACAGTCAAAATAAGTTCGCCAATCGGAGGGGAAAACGTTCTGGGAGCCAATTCGGTGGAAGAGAGAATGGTAAGGGAGCCGATTCGGTGGAAGAGAGAATGGAAGAGGAGCCGATTCTGCAGAAGGAAGAATGGTTCTGGGAGCCGATTTCAACTGTTTTGAAAAGGATTTTTCAACTGTTTTTCAGGGGGATTTTCAGGGCCGAAAATGAGAAATTGGCAGCGATCTAATGCGCCAGATTGCGCGAAAACCAATGATTTACAAAAAAAAAAAAATTGAGGGCGCTGCCCTCGACCCGCCAGGGGGCAAGCCCCCTTGACCCCCGTCGTCCCCCTCGGATAGACGTTCTTAATGGAGAAAATTTTGTGTGGTTGGGCATTTGTAATTTTATGATTATTTCCGGAAAAGGTAAGTGATTATGGTTTGTATCAATGTATGCATCTAACATTTGTGTTACTAACACATTGCAGAGTCATAGTCACCTTCTAGGGAAGTATTCCAGGTAGTGCAGTTGGTAAGTACGTTGCGGTTTAGTATGAGAACTCATGATGGGTATGATGCTCGAGATTTTGATGAGCATGCCCGAGATGCCATGGGAGAAAATGCCCGAAACGGAAATGATGACATAGAGTCTAATGGAAGGAGATTCCAAGAGACCCCGTCAGATGTTGCAACTACCATGAGAAGCTTGATTAAAGCCCAGGAAGAGCAGCATCAATTGAATGCTGCTATGTTGCAGAGCTTGACAGACTTGCATTAGAAGATAGACTCTGGCCGAGATACAGCAAGACCAGAAGGCAGTAAGAGCAGCACTAGGAGAAGGAGAAGGACTTCTAGTGGATCATCTGATTCTGAAGAATCCAGTGGGGATTCAAGTTCACCTTCCCATAAAAGAAAAAGAAAGAGACACCACAGGGATCGCTCTCGGGATGAATTTAAGAAAGCCAAACCTCCTACGTTCGATGGTGAGGTAAAGACTGGACAAGAGGCTGAAGCTTGGATTCTTGGTATTAAGAAGTACTTTCAAGTGCATGACTATTCAGGAAACATGAAGGCAAGAGTTGCCATATTCAATCTGAATGGAAGAGCATCCATTTGGTGGGAACACTTCAAGCAAGTGAAGAGGATCAGCGAAAGGAGACTTAAATGGAAGCAGTTCAAGAAGTATTTTAAGCAGAAATACCTCTCTGACAGGTATTATGATGACAAGATTAAGGAATTCCATGAGTTGAGATTGGGCCAGCAAACCATGGAAGAGTATGCGAACAGTTTTTTGGAGTTGTTGAGGTATGTCCGGTACATCAGAGATGAAAAAGTGAAGTTCCAACGTTTTCTGAGTGGATTACCTCAGTCTTACAAAGATAGAATTGAGTTTTATGAGCCTAGAACTCTTGAAGAAGCAATAAGGAAGGCTAAGTATTGCTATGAGCAAAGCAAAGGTAAGCCAGATTACCATAAGGCATGGAAGGACAAGAAGAACGAGAAGTTTAACCAGAGAAAGAAAGGTTTCAAACCTTCTAGCTTCAGGAATCAGCAGAAGCAACCATCCCAAGCTGCGAGTAAACCAGTTGGAGTGACCGGAGAAAATCCTAAAGATCCACAGCAGAATAGAGGGCCACTTCAATGTTGGAAATGTGGAGGACCCCACATGCGCAGGAATTGTCCACTTGAGAATGAGAGTGCAAGGCCAACTTATAATGTTCAAGAAGTAGAAACAGTGGGTCAAGTAGCAAGGGCAGTTCCTAGGATCTATGCAGCACTAGAGGACCGCCAGGCAGATCACCAGTAAGCTGTGGTTGAAGTGGCAGGTAAGATTGCTGAGCAATCTGTTTCTATTTTGATTGACCCTGGTTGTACTCACAGTTACATTACTCCTAGAGTAGTGGATATTTGTGCTTTTAAGAAAGTAAAGCATAGGATGTCTTGGTTAGTTCAGCTAGCCACTGGAACTAAGAGAAAGGTCAGTGAAGTGGTAGAGAAGTGTCCATTGGTCATGAATGGATTGGTCACTTGTGTAGATCTGAATGTTCTGCCACTTGGTTCCTATGATGTTCTCATTGGAATGGATTGGTTAGAAGCTCACAGGGTGAAGCTTGATTGCTACAATAAGACTTTTGAATGCCTGAATGAAGAAGGGAACCTAGTAGTTGTGAAAGGCATTCCAAAGGTGATTTCAGTGAGGCAGGTTTCATCTATGCAGTTGAAGAAGTTCTGTAGGAAGGGTTTCCAATTGTATGCAGCTCAGATTTTGGGGGAAACGAGAGATGAAACTCCGAGGTTGGAGGACTATCGGGTGTTACAGGAATTCAGGGATGTGTTTCCTGATGAGATTCTAGGGCTTCCTCCAAAGCGGGACATTGATTTCACAATTGAACTTGTGCCAGGAGCGGCACCGGTGTCCAAGGCACCCTACAGAATGAGTACACCGGAGATGCTAGAATTGAAGATGCAACTGCAAGAGTTGTTGGAAAAGAAGTACATTCGCCCGAGTGTGTCCCCTTGGGGAGCACCCGTACTGTTTGTAAAGAAGAAAGATGGTACACTTAGGCTATGTATTGACTACAGGAAATTGAACAAAGTTACTGTGAAGAATAAATATCCTTTTCCTAGGATTGATGACCTCTTTGATCAAATGAGGGAAGCAAAGGTATTTTCCAAGATTGACTTGAGGTCTGGTTACCATCAGGTGAGAATCAAGGATGAAGACATTCATAAGACAGCCTTCAAGACAAGGTATGGGCACTATGAGTTTGTAGTGGTACCTTTTGGTCTCATGAATGCACCAGCTACATTTATGTGCCTTATGAATAGTGTCTTCAGCAAGTATTTGGACAAGTTTGTTCTTGTTTTCCTTGATGACATTCTTGTTTATTCTAAGAATGAGAAAGAGCATGAAGAGCACTTGAGATTGACATTGCAAGTGTTCAGGGAGAATCAGTTGTATGCAAAACTGAGCAAGTGTGACTTCTATAGAGATAGAATTCAGTATTTGGGTCACATTATCTCAGAGGAGGGTATATCTGTGGACCCTGAAAATATAGAAGCCATTATGAATTGGCCTACTCCAAGAAATGTGATAGATGTAAGATCTTTCATGGGACTTGCAGGATACTATCAGAGATTCATTGAGGGATTCTCCAAAGTTGCACATGCTATCACTTCTTTGCAAAAGAAGGGGATGAAGTTCGAATGGACATCAAGGTGTGAAGAAAGCTTCCAGCAGTTGAAGAGTCTCCTCACCAGTGCACCAGTATTGAAGGTTGCAGATCCAGAGAAAGACTTTGTGGTGTGTACCGATGCATGTGGACAAGGGCTTGGAGGAGTCCTTATGCAGGACAACCATGTGATATGTTATGAGTCAAGAAAGCTGAAGGAGCATGAGAAGAACTATGCCACTCATGATCTAGAGCTTGCGGCCATAGTGCATGCTCTCAAGATGTGGAGACATTACTTGATGGGTAGAAGATTTGAGCTCAGAATGGATCACTGTGGACTAAAGTATCTATTTGATTAGCCTACTTTGAATGCTAGGCAAGCAAGATGGTTGGAATTTCTATGTGAATTTGATTTTGAAATCAAGCACATAAAGGGAAAAGAGAATAAGGTAGATGATGCACTCAGCAGGAAGATGCAAGAAATGCATGTGGCATATCTTAGTATCTGCCAATTAGATTTGAGGCAGCAGATCGTTGATCATGTTGCTGGAGATGAACTGTATGAACAGGTAAAAGACAAATTGCAGCAGCAAAGTCTTGAGAAAAGGTATGAGGGATATAAATTGGAAGAAGATGGGCTTCTCTCTTTTAAAGGAAGAATTTATATCCCAGATGTAGCAAATTTAAGGAGAGTTGTTACGGATGAAATCCATCAAGCTCCGTATTCTGGACACCCAGGATATCAGAAGACAATTGCTACAGCTAGAAAGCAGTACTTTTGGCCAGGAATGAAAAAGGACATGGCTGAGTACATTTCAAGGTGTATGAAATGTCAACAGGTAAAGGTTGAGCATCAACATCCAGCAGGTTTGTTGCAGCCTTTGCCAGTTCCAGAATGGAAATGGGAAGTTATTTCCATGGATTTTATTACAGGATTGCTGATGACTTGGAGACAACATGATTCCATCATGGTTGTGGTAGACAAGTTGACTAAGGCAGCACATTTTATATCGGTTAAGTCTACGTATGAGGCTGGTGACATTGCAAAGATCTTCATGAAGGAGATTTTCAAATTGCATGGATTGCCTAAGGCAATAGTCTCTGACTGAGATGTCAAGTTTACTTCCAACTTTTGGAAGGGGTTGTTTGCAAATTTGGGTACAAAGCTAAACTTCAGCACTGCATACCATCCTCAGACGGATGGGCAGACCGAGAGAGTTAATCAGGTGCTTGAAGATATGCTTCGCATGTATGTGATGGACAAACCAACCAAGTGGGAAGATTACTTGCACTTGGTAGAGTTTGCTTATAACAATGGACATCAAGCATCCTTGGGGATGAGTCCATATGAAGCTTTGTATGGAAGAAGGTGTAGGACACCAGTGACTTGGGATAATCCAGTGAACATGATTGTGCTTGGGCCGGAATTGCTCAAGGAAATGGAGCAAGAGGTGGTAAAGATCAGACAGAAGC